>CM041783.1:123771325-123811381 GCA_023374045.1 Limonium bicolor | reverse complement strand
CAATCAATCTATTCCCATGCATAAAACAAGAAAGTATATAATAAGATATCGAAAAGCAAATATTACCAAGAATTCAAGACATATCAAAACACCATTTTTGGTTGGTAGCTAGGTTGGCATATTGGTGCGTGATGGATGGTGGTGGAGATGTGCGAGGATGTGGGGCAGCAGGGCGATGGAAAATGCCGAATGGAGGTGGGTGACTGTTGATGGTGTTTAATCATTGGGTAAGGAGCAGCAGGTGGTCGTGGATGATTCTCGGTCTTCAGGGAGGGGAGGCGGCCGAGAAGATGGCGACGCGGGCAGAGGACGGGCACAAGCGACGGCGCCGGAGGAGGACGGGCACAACACAGTCGACGGCGGAGGAGGACGGGCACAAGCTCGACGGCGCCGCAGGAGGAGGAGGACGGGCACAAGCTCGACGGCTGGAGACGGGGCGGTGGATAAATCGTCGAAATCACCAGGGGAAAACCAGAGAGCGGGGAGGAGGAAGAAGAAAGAAAGGTCGGGTTTTTATTAAACGACTTTTAAATGACGGTTAACCAAGAAACCGTCGCTTAAAGACCTATGTAATGGACCAATAAACGACGGTTTTACAAAAACCGTGGTTTATAATTCTTTCGGAAACTCTTTAAACGACTGTTGCAAACGAACCGTGGTTTATAAACAATTTATACGACGGTTATTTCTGAACCGTTGTTTTATCTTCAAGGCGGAGGAACTATATATGACGGTTGTATTAAGAACCGTCATTATGTAATGAGGCGTGCACTATATATGACAGTTTGATTAATAACCGTGGTTTAAAAGATTTAAATGACGGTTAAAGATTTAACCGTGGTGTAAAGTGCGTCATTTAAAATCTTTTTCTACTAGTGGGTTTTGTTTCAAGGTCTACGCTTAACCAATTTGCGTCATATTCGCTATGACTTCCGTATCCAGTACGGGTTGGTTACTTAGCAACCGGGTATTCTTGTCCCGAGGCTCATTACTTCATTTATCATTGTTAATTTACTAGGAATACACATCCTTACCATATAGTACCAGCTACTGGCTTACTGCCCAGTCTATTTACTATTACTTACCTTCCGTCTTCACTGAGTCAAACTTAGAATTCTGTTTGTTCTCCATATCATTTGTACACAATGGTCATTTGATGTGTACCAAGTTCTTATTAGTTATACAGCCATGATTTACATGGCATCCGCTGTTACTAGCTTCCGCTCAGGTACTTATGTCATTTATACTACGACCTGCCACTTATGTGTCTGATTACTGAATATGTTATTCCTCAAGTCCTTATGCTCCTTGAGCTTGTTCCATTTACATTTCATGTTGAACACATGTGGTGTTTGCTACTAAACTGACCACTCTTCCGGTCTTCCACAGTTGCTATTAAAGCTTCTTCCGCACACTTGTGTAGGAGATCACTCCATATACTCAAACTTTAATTTATCACATGAACAAACTAATATGTTCTCTTATTCACTACATATTTAATGGGATATATTTGAACAATTTCCCGCTATATGGGTCTCGTTATACTTACGATTACTGCATTTCAACAGGTGAAGGCCCTTTTCTAAAGGGTTCACATTTACACCTCTCCGGAGCCTCACAATACTAAGAGGTTTCCCCACCCTTCTAAGGTGTGGTTCGTTCTCCGCTCTTATAACTTACATAACACAATCCTTTTTCTTACTAGTGCCACTTCCGGCAATCACTGTAACTATTTGAATTCACGGCTTATAAGCCACGTTGCCTCGAGCACTGCTCGTTGTCAGCTGTTCACACAAATTTTATTTCTCCGTACCCCCTCACCTGGTTTGGTGGTGATTCTGGGCTCCCTAACAAGGTCGTTGCATCACGCTTCCTTTCATGGAAGGCCCGTTAGGTAATATTAGTTCGCTCCCTTTGCAATTTAGAGTATCCCCTGTTAGGTGGATTTCCCCTTGGTGATTGTCTGGGAATTCTATCTCGTTCGTTGGACATTAACGTACCCATGTTAGGCATCTGCCTTACCATGTATAGGCTGGGTATTCGTTTCCAGCTATCACGTTTCCACTTTGCACTTCCTGACTCATAACCATTTTCTTGAAACGAATTCACTAATTCCTTTAGTCTCATTAACTTAATTGAGTCCTTTTACTTCAATCGTTCACGGTAATCGGTTGCTCTGCTCTGAATTTGCACTGTTGACCGTAGTATGGAGTCAACTACCCCCGTGTTCCGTACTCCACTTGCATACATATGTGGGGCACCCTACTGAAACATTACTACTTACCTGACTAACTTATAAATAAGTCTGTCAGGCCCTCAAGCTCCTTTGGAGTGTGATCGTCCCACATTTCATTTTTGTACACTCGTAGTGTTCGTCACACGCCTACGTGGAGTATTCTGTTGTCAACTCTCCTTAAATTGTCCGATGATAATGCACCTTTGGAGCTTCGCATACTTAATTAAGGGAAATTTGTCCACTGTCTGTATTTAGTACGAACTGGATTTCTACCCTCGGGTTGTAGGATTGTTCTAAGGTTGTTCAAACTGAACTAGGTATAACATACCTACTGTGTGGCACTGAGGCCAATGTATGTCCTCTGGTTTGGTTTTAAGGAAACTCTAAGATTTGAGAGAAATTTGGGTTTAAAAGAAGGCTTGAAATAAACTTGAGTTTGGAAGAAAATTTGGTTTTGAAAGAGGGTTTGAAATAAATATGAGTTGGAAAGAAAAGTTAGGTTTAAAAGGAAATTCTTCACGGGATTTAAATGTCTTCATGCCTTGATCAAGTCTAGCTTCTCGCTGACTGTATATCCTTAAATACAATGATTAGGCCGCTATGCCCTTCCAGCTTTCACTCTTCAAATTCTTGATTCAATAATTACTTCATTCACCAATACGGTACTGTACTATGTACTTCATAGTCGTTAAAAAAATTTCCCGAATAACCCCGTTATAGTAGCACTTGCCATGGCAAGTGTGCCACGCAGGCTGGCTATCGGTTCAACATATACTGGTTGCGGTACTACTTTTATCATTACCATATTCGGTGGCCTTGTTGGCTCTTCCTTTGATCTTACAGTCTTGATAATAAATCTTCCAAGCGACTCTCATTGGTCTTGACATGGTAGTCGTTAACTAGGGTGGCTCTCCACTTACTTAACTTTGTGTTCTTCCTTAATGTTCGCCCCCATGCATTTGCCGTGGTTACCGAGACTTGATTCTTGTTTAGGTACTACGTCATAGTCCTATTGAAGTATGTTTCATAAATACTCCCAAAGCTGTCTAAACTATGATAATTGGGTATTACAGCCTCTTTGGCGTTGTAGGTTTGGAGTTATCCAACCTTGACTATTTCCTTAGTCGGTTAGTATACCGTTGCCGGTATTATACAACAATTTTGGTACATGTGTCTCGGGTCTCATTACTTCACCTTTCGTCTTTGTTGCACGGCTAGTGCGTTACTTCTTGATGGTCAGTCATGGTCCTCTCGACTGCTAAGTATGTCGTCCCATGCTGCCGGAAATTCCATTACTATGCATAGGATTCTTCAATTCTCCACTATTAAGTGCGGTTAACGTCGTTCAGACGGGAACCGTCTCCGGGATTTACCGTTCTTGGGATCTATCGTACGACCGGTTCCCTGTTCTTACAGAATTACTTGATAACGGCTAGATCGGGTTTTCCCGAGTAAGAGAGGACGTTCATCACTCTGGCGTTCTTTACCAAGTATAAAACGGGGGTTGTAGATGACGGGTATGGATATTGTAGGTATCCCGTACACATGGGGAATGCCTAACTAGCGTATCTCTCACGCTATCACTCAACCCTTAGCCCAAAGTCTTAAACTCCTAACTCTATACTTCTTAAGCTCGGTATTTCCAGTCATCAGAGTGAAGTATCACTCTGATACCACTTTTTGTAACACCCCAACTATAAAATCAACTCTTAGCTAGTAAATGCAACAGAAAATACATCATAAACACTAATCAAAAGGGGCGGTGTTACACGCCGTTAGCCACCCACGTGGCTAACAAGGCTAATACTTACACAATGTACTGGCCTAATGGACTAGAGTATCGAGCGCTACACTTAACATTACATTACAATTCCAAATCTAAACTGAAACAATTACTATTACAATCCAAACTGTACCGAGTCTATTACATTCCTTTACTAATAATACTTCCGATCTTACAATATAACAGCTACTAGTGTTTAAGAGGTTGATTAACTATCCAAGCGTAACAGCTACCCCGTCCTACTCTCGAACGGCTACCAGCTCCATGTACCTAAAATGTAATGGGTGGCCCCAAAGGGGCTCAGCACCTTTGCTGGTATGGTAATCATGCAGCCCGTATACTACCGGCCCACGCACAACTAGTTGTTGTCTGAGCATGCAGTTGATTATATTTAAATCCTGCAAGAAATACCATAAACACATATCATGCTTATAAATCACACATATCCAATCAATAGGATACAACCAAGAAGGTTAGCACATCAACATTTCTTAGATTGAATTGTTTTGTTCCTTGACCCTTGAAGGTTTCTACCTTATTGGAACTAAATGCTTATTGGACAACACTTACCCATTTGGTCGGGTTACATCTAATTACTTCTTATATTAATATGGGGTTGATTTCGGTGATCAACGTACACAACACGACAATACACATCACGTAAAACATATACACAATGTAATACCGTTCTTCTTAGAGAACGTGCACTTTACTTAAGATGTGTCGGATAAAATATAGGTCCAAACACACCGTACACATTTACTTTACATAGTTGTGTCGGTCATAATATAGGCCCGATCACACCATACACATATCCCCCTAGCCCCGTATAATAATCAAGGTAGGAAAGTCTCTTATTAGACTTGTGGGTGATTGTAATCCAAGAAGGAAAGATAACCAAAATAGACTGGGAGTTAAATCAAATATAGATATCAACTTCCAAACACACGTGCACGACCAGGACTCCCGGATTCCTCACCCCTCATTATATATATATATTAGTTAGAAGTTCCCCTATAGAACTTATCACATCATGACACCATATGGTATTACAAACTTAGTTAAACAAAAAAGGGAGGTAACCTACCATTCGACATACATGATCAACAACAATCATTAAATAACGACATAATAAAAGGGTAATACACATCGCACACAACCACACTACACAAATAACGCACGAATAGCCGTAGTTAGAATGTTCCCGTAGGTTGGGACGTTTAAATCTGAATACCGATCTCTTATGTGATCCTAAGGCCGGTTAACTACAGTTTAACACATATTCGAGGTTAAACAGTATCAGAACAAGGCACGCACATAATTGCATTACTGTAAATTCATTTCATGCTTTATCTTGTAAGGTGGCAAACATTTAGAAAACCAAGTTGGCATACAAGCCGGTGTAACCCGGTAGGACAGATGTTGCAAGAAAACCATACCTTACACTATGGGTTACTCTACTGTGTCCCCAAGGATTTACTCCAATGCGTCATCTCACGCTTCCGAGAGTTTCTGAACAACTGGTATTATTTCAAATGTTTTAATTAACATCATGATCATACGGTATATAAGCTAATATTACTCCCGTACTTAACCCCGTTGTCCCGTTATCCTTAACTTACTTATGTGCTCTTATGTTCACAACTTACACTGTAACACCCCTACTACACACTTACTATTAACTGGAGTCGCAGCGGATAATAAACAACTAAACAATAACTAAACGATTGGTGCTACAACGCCGTCAACCACCCACGTGGTTAACAAGGCTGAATAAATACAAGTGTATCGGTCTGATGATTAGACTCCCGAGCATAGAACTAATAACCATACATACATAAACACAATACCGAGTATTTACTTACATCCTTCACTGTAAACCATCATTGTAAACTGTTCACAATCAAAATATATATCGCCACGGGAGCACAGGCGCATCCCGGGCCCAACATCCAAAAATAATCAAAAGTAATCCTGCATCCTAGAATCTATAGCCATTCTGCTTCTTCGATCCTCATCCTGCAGTAAAAGAAATATGGAGCCCCCGAGGGGGTCAGCAACCCTTGGCTGGTATGGTTAACGCGCAGCCCATCGGCTACCGGGATGCGCACAACTAATTGTCATGATGACATGGCATTCATTTTAAAACACACAACATATACATATATCATAACATGGGTATTGTACACAACATCACACATAACATACAAGAACAATTCCTTTTAGGAAGTGAACCAATACAATTAGTTCCCATGGAGAGCCTAGAGAATGTTGCCATGCTCATGCTAAGCTCGTTACGTAACTCGTTACCGTCCTGTTAGATTGAACGGGTAACTTAACACAAGGTGCCTCGGATATAGTGATCCAAGCACACCGAACAACACATAGTATGCCCCTGTGGCCCGACGTGAGTCAGTAAAATAGCTTTGGTTAAGCTAAAGGGAAGGTTGGAAACCAAATTGGAAAAACAACCATAACATACAAAGAGAATTGAACCGGTTATGACATCGACTCCCATACTCACACGCGTGGCCGGAACAGACCAGACTCCTCACTTCCCCTGTTAGCACTTGTTAGTAGTTCAACATTGAACACAATAAACATTTCACAGACAATTGGTTAAGTCTTGTTAGACACACACAAGGGAAGAGAGAGTCATACGTAACAACACAATAATATTTAACAACTGTAAACTCGTTACATGATTTAAGTCTTACAAGGTCATTAACACATAGAAGAACAAACAACACACAAGCCGGTGTAAACCGGTAGGCAACAGACTGCAAGAAAACCATACCTTGGTCCTTGCTTCGATTTGTTTCCACCGTAGGTCACTCCTATACGTGATTAATAACGTCGGTTAATTAATTCACTTAACTTTAAATTTACTAAATGTTTAACATGATTATATGACATGTTTTAACGCCCCAACTTAACCTTGATTACCTACATAATACCCCTAGGGTTAACTACATTTGCTACATTCTTTTCTGCTTTTTTTTATAAGTTTTGGTCTGTCCGACCCACCGTCCGACCCACCAACTGGGTCGGACCCTTCTAGTGATTCTCGGGTTTGAAAAATATACTTGTCCGACCCATGTCCGACCCAACCATCTGGGTCGGACCATTCCAGAGATTTACCGCCCTTTAACACACACACGTCCGACCCATGTCCGACCCAAGCCCTCTAGGTCGGACCGTTCCAGAACTCTTTATTGGCGTCTAACAGAGGCTGTCCGACCCAACCTTGGTTCGGACCCCTGGGTCGGACGCCACCAGAATATGCCCAAACATTGTCAAATCTTCTCCAAATTTCTCCTAAAGCCTCCAATTGTGTTCTAACATCATTTGATACACTTACACCCTCATACAACATCCATGAAACTTCTTTTCTATCTCCTTAAACACTTACTCATTTCATACCAAAATTCCTAACACTTATGTTATTTTCTCCTTGGTTTCCTAAGTGGTGTTTCATACTTATGATAACCACTATGCCAATAATGTTTCCTCACCACTACTACATCATCTCCAAAGCATCTTTTCTTCCTAAACAACTCCTTGAACATCTTTACAAGTTTATAGCTTCCCATGCAACAAATCACTTCATCACTTTTTCACCAACAATACACAAGTCCTAAATGCAATCTCACCATGATCTTGAAATGTCCCAAAACATTCTTTTGCATTCTATGTCCTCTAAAACATTGCCTAAGCCCTTTTTACATCTTTAAACACCTTAATGCAAGTTTCTTCCACTAGTTTAACACTTAACCATTCTAAACATTTCCTAGCTTACCAAACTCATTCTAAACCCTTAGAATTTCTTGTTTATTACCTAAATTTTGACATAGGTTCTCCTAGAACATTACTAAACCAAAACACATTGCTTTCACCATTAAACAAACAAGAACACTTAAAATCCATCAAACACATTCTCACACACAAACTTCACTCATTTAGCACTACATCACAATATAGTGCATAATTTAAATTGCTTGGCACTTAGGCCCTTAAATAACATGGCTCTTAGGCCCTTAAGATGCATAAATCATAAATACTGAATTTCCACAATACATTTGCCTTTGACCAGCAAATACACCCAACAATACATATGCCTTTTACTAAGCCCTTGAGAGCATTTTTCTAAGTCATTCACCATTGGCTCCTTAGATCTTTTTTTAAATAAGCAATATAAGTTCATTTCTCCTAAGACTTTAAACCACATTAGGTTAGCATATTTACCTCTTTTCCTCACAAACTTCTTTCTCGTTTCCTTGACTAAATTGGCAAGGCTTTTAGTTGCTTGTCAACTTCTAAACATTATACAAATGATATAATGAGTATACAAGCATTATGCTTCATCTCATTGTAAACCCTAATTACATATATTATTTCAAAGCATTAAGATGATTGTTTTACCTTGGAATGGAAAGAGTGTTTGGATATGTAGCAAGAGAGGACTCCACCAAGCCCTTGGAAGATTCAAATGGAGCTAAAACAAGCAAGGTAAGGACACCATCAATGGTGATTTTGGACAACACACAAACATGAAGGAAATGTTATTTTTCTTTGAGTTTCCTATCCTAGAAGCAAAGGAGAACAACAATATGTGGAAAGATGAGCTCAAGCTCCTCCCATGGTGATTCCTCTTGGCACCGAAATGGAGCTCTTGGGATTTTGAGAAGATAGGAATGAAGAGCTTGATGAGACTAAGAGAATGGTGGTCTTTGTTTTTGATTTGGCAAAGTGAGCTAGAAGTTACAAGAGGTTGAAGATGAAGAATGGTGGTGGTACTATTGCAAAACCGTGAATGAAGAACAAGAAGGAGGTAGAAGAGAGCTTGGAACCGTGGGAAATGAGGAGGGAAATGAGAGAATGAGATAAGTGTGCTTTTTAAGAGATATTAAGTAGTAAAGCAAATAGTAACTTGCTTTATCATTTGTTATTTATTTTGTTAACTTACATGGTTGTGACTCACCTCATAAAACCGGCCCCCTTAATGTTACTAAGGGTGTTTTAGTCTTTGTTGGCCAATTTAATTACTTATACAAACTTATGTTATAAACTTGCTTATTTTAGTTACTATTCACTAAAACAAGGCACATAGATGTGAAATTTTTTATTTCCCATTGATATAGACTTCCAAATGTGATACTATATAGTACACATATTAATTAAAGAGTAATGATGGACATTTAGCCATTCAAAACTCATTTACAAGACAATTTTTCAAAAATGTGCTTTAAGACTCCTTAAAGCACATTTTGTGTTTTAACTTGTTTTCAAGCTTGGTTTTCTTTGGTAATTGGTTTAACATGTTCATTAGTATACAAATAAGGTCTTGGTAAGTTCATTAGGTCTTAACCAAGCTTATCCCAAGCTTAGAGCACATTTTGGCCTTTATTGACCTTAAAGCACTATTTGTGTTTTCTATGATTTAAATTGTTTACTAATGTTTCTAAGACTCTTTTTAGTCTTACCACACATTATTTTAGGGTTTAAACAACATAACTAGGTTTGGGGTATTTCATACACATTCACTCTCACACTTGTTTATACTTATAATGGCCTTTAAAAGTCACCAAACAAGGCCTAATAATCATTTAAAATGATCCCCAATCAATTCCCCATCATAACAACACTTAAAAACACTTTCTGGAGCATTTTTTCACTGGTCCGGGTTTGTGGCCGGGGTTATAACCCCGGACCAATCCCGGAAAAACCATTCTGCCTTGTTTTTGCATTGGTCCGGGCTTATGTACTTGTTTACAAACCCGGACCACATGGTAAAATGAGTTTCTGGGACTTTTTTAGGTGGTTCGGGTTTGTGTACTTGTTTACAAACCCAGATCATGTCTGTAGGTGCTTAATTGACAGTTATTGAGTAGTTTTCAACCCCTAATTCATACTTAATCATTCTCTAATCTTTTCACATGTTTTCTACAGGTTTTAAACACCTTAAAAACACTCAAAACTTCCTCCAATCATTGATCAAACTTACCTCTCAATTCTTGTTTAAATCTACAAATCAATTCATCATTTTCCATTTTCTGCACACCTTGCACATCAGTGCACTCTCAAACCATCCTCATGACAGCTTTTAACCTTCTCCTTACCACTAGACCATACCACATTCACTCCTAGTATTTTGCATTCTCAATACCTAAGTCACTCAGAATTTACAAGGTCAAGCACACTAAGCTCTTTCCTAAAACTTTAAACCTCCAAAAACATACCTTTGCTACAGATTTTTACTCCACCCTATTTACTTCTCCAACTAACACCCCAAGGTGGTGAGTTACGCTAATTGGTCTCTCCAAACACCTAGTTCACCCTAGGTAACATCAAATCCCCAAGTCACCTAAATCTCTTAGGTTTCTACGGAAATTTCGCCATAACTCCGTTACTAAACTAACACATCCAAATTCATCATCTTCATCACCTAACCCAAAATATTCACAATTCAACACAAGCAAACCAAATTCAAGCTCCACTAACCAAATCCATATAGGATTCTACCAACACATAAAACTCATCCAATCTCATTAAACACATTATAATGCACTATTTTCAACAACATGGCACTTAGGCCCTTAAATCACATATCAATGCACAATGCATTAAACACAACTAACACTTCTCCCTTCCAATCACAAAACACATTTACAACTCCATTTGGTTCACACATTTAATTTCCCATCCTAAATTCTAAAAGCAATGAGAGTATACATTAAGGTAGATTATTTACCTTAATCTCCATTTCTTTTCCAATATTCTTCTCTCCTCTTTCCTCTTGTTCAACAATCGGTTATGATGGTAGCTTATTTGCTAATTCAATGACCAAGCCCAATGACATAATAATGAGTGTTAAGGGGTTAATAAAACTCTTGAAACAACCCTATAATTAAAAAGGGTGTATAGGTATTGAAATGGAAAGAATTACCTTGTAGTTTCCAAAGGAGTAATAGGCATTCAAAACAACTACTCCTCCAGCACTTCTTAAAGATAACCAAGGCTAAAATAAGGAGGGAAATGACGTTCAAAAATCTGTAGAAAAATCGGTTATGAAGAAGACTAGGAAAACAAGGTTTTTGAAGCTTTTAATACCTTAAGACCAACAAGGAGTGGTCTAGCTTCATAACAAGATAATCTTTAGCTCAAAATGAGTTATAGCCATGGAAGTGAATTTCACCATTTGGAGCTTTTGAAGGGTGGAAATGAAGCTCCAAGATGAGGGGAGTATTATGGTGTATTTATTTTTCAGTTTTGACTTAGTTTAGTGGTAGAACAAGGAAGATGAAGGTGGAGCTGGTGAGAGCTTTGTGAAATCGCCATGGGAGAAGAAAATGGAGAGGGAGGTCCGGAGGAAGAAGAAAAAAAACGTGAGAGGAAGAAAGAATAGAAGAGAGGGAAAAGTAGCTTTTGTACTTTATTTACCTTTATGTTTTTTTCCTTTTTGCTAACAAATAAAAGGCTGAGAGGAGAACAAAACGTTGGGACATACATAGGAGGGAGTTTCAGATTTTTATTTACAATGAAGGTGGGTATTTTACTCTTATTACAATTTGCACCCCATAAGTTCCTGTTTTTACACTATTCACTAATCCGTGCCCGTTTTCCGGATTTTCTCGTTTTGTTAATTTAAATGGATCTTAAACTCCCATTAATGTTTAATTATAGTTACTTGATCAACTATAATTTTTTGGGATCGTTTAAATGTTTAATGTCACGTTTTCGGGTTTTCACGAAAAACGCGCTTTAAAACTCTGTTAGCGTTTTAATCCGTTATTTGGATCCGTTTTCTTCGGGAATTTTTCCCACATGTTCTTAGTGTGTAATTAGGGTATAAAAATATATTTATAACCCTAGTGAAGGTTATGTACCTCCTAAGACAATTAAATACGTGTTTTTAGGTTTTGTGACTTTTACACGTTTTCTTATTTCTTTTGGTTTCTCTTTCTTCACCAATGTTCTCAATGACTTAATTAGCCTTAGAAAAATCATATTTACATAATTAATTAGCACATTAAGGTTTGGGGTATTTCAACAATAGACAACAATATGAACTACATAACAAATATTACAATTAATGTATTACTCCGGAACAAAACAACGTGGAGACACGGGATAACAAGAATTACCTTAGTCGATTTATAAACTAATACATCCAAAAATTTCAGAGACTAGTGCAAAGAGCACTAATAACAAACGATAGCCAATGTTATACTTCACCTCAACTATAAACAAATGAGTAAAGATAATAGCAATTCAAAATATATTCTGTGCTAGTAATCCAGAACATCTTGGTATGATTTAGACCTAATCATGTGCATGTACAATTTACGATACCGCACCGATTAAGATACCTTTGTTTCCAAATTCACAAAGATCGTAAATGACATTGTCATACTTGAACGAGGTCAACAATAACTTGTTAGTAACCAATCACCTATAATATGTCCTTAGCCCTATGTATATGGGTCTACACCTTATTATGGAGCGAGAAGCGGGGTGGGCCCAATAGAACGTGTTTGGGAGAGTGCACAAATATCATACGCCTTGACCAAAAGAATACACGCCGCACCTTTTGCATATTCTCTATTAGTGCCGAACGACCAGAGATCGACCCGTCTCTTAAATATGAGAAAACTCCACTCTTAAATTCCAATATGGAAACGTGGGAGACCAGGAACAAGACCATTAAAAAGATTCAAAGTCCGTTGGTCAAACCATGAGGCAAAAAAGGCCACATGGGAGTTGGAGAACTCCATGAGAGCCAAGTATCCTACGCTTTTCTCATAGCGACTATTAGATACTTTTGGGGTCACGGGGCGTAACCCTTTTTAAGGGGGGTAGAGTCTTGGCATATTCAATTGTTTTGTTGTCTTTGTTGTGTTTATGTTGCTTTTGTGGCTTGTATGTGCTTTATGCACTGGTAATAGGTTGTTGTATGCACGTTCTTTGAGCACTTGTGATGTGCTGTGACACACTTGTGATGCGCTTTGATTATGTGTATGTGCCTTAAGCACTTGTGAGATATTCTGATTATGTGGATGTGTTTTTAAGCACTTGAACAATTATGTACTTATATCCTTCGAGACTTGTGTTATATACATAATGATTTGGATTGGAAAGAGTTGTGGATGAGTGGAACTGATAACACTTCGGGGAAGTGTCGAGACCTTAGAATTGATAGGTCAAATAGGTAGTGATCATTGAGGTTATAGTGGGTAGCTACATTACCTATCCTATTTTGACGACTTCGATGACTTCGGGACGAAGTCTTTTTAAGAGGGTAGACTAAAATACCCTAATTATTTATTACCTTAATTAATAAGGATTAATTTAAATCATGAGCAATAATTGCTATAAATATCATTGTATAAATATATAGTCCAAAATGGACACTAAACCATATATTAAATCTCTAATCATAGAAAGAATATTATTAAATAGAAATCAACTCCTAAAATTAATATCACATGTAACATACTAGTACATGTATTAAATATTATAAATACCACTCATTAAACTATATAAATTATTTTATATAGCCAAAAAAAATGGTAAGTGCCATATACACTTATATATACACATTAAAAACATGAAGTAAAACATGTTACCACCCTATATAAACAAGTCAATTATACACATTAATGTACAATATTAATGTACAAAAATCAAAGAAACTCCCCTCATTAGCTACACTCTCGGCACACACACACACATATATATATATATATATCAATAGGAAAGAGAATTAGAAAAACAAATATTGGGAAGACAAACAAGTACAATTTAAAGCATACAAATATGAAATCACTAGTACTTTCCCCCCACCTTCTTCCTACACTATCGGCTAACATTGCCCCCAATATCCTTTTCTTTCGGTTGTTATTAATAAAAGAAGAAAAAAAGAGAGGAAAATATGAATTAACAAAGTGAAAAGCAAGTACAATCTAGAACAAAAAAAAATACTACTTTCTACAACTAACACCAACATTTCCCTACCTTCCTCCTTACCCATCAGTTGGAGACTTCCCAGCCCCTCCACATCACTCGATTGCTGCATGGGGAAGAGGAACAAAAGAAACAAAATTTAACATAAAGGAGATAAACAAGTACAACTAGCCTACTTATAATAATGCTTACTTGTACCTTATTCCACTTTACGACATTCTACTCTACTACACTCACCGGGAGATGAGCTCCACCTCCATATGCAGTCGCTGCTACATGATGAAAATAAGAAATAAAGAAACAAGGTTAGTGTAACATCCTATCTCCAAATACAATGATCGTCGCCATAAGTCCATCTCGTACATTAACAACGCAGCGGAAAAGCTCTACTAAATTGGTGTTACCGCCGTTAGTCACCCACGTGACTAACTAGGCCTATTCTCTTTACAAGTCAAGGTCTGACCAACCGGATAATTACTCGAGCATCTATACATTAAAATCCATAAATCACAACTTATACCGAGTATCTCATACCCTAATACATCATACTAACATCTCATCAATATACTAAACGAGTGTACATGCACAACTCGTGTAACAAATATAAAAGCAACCCGAAGTACTCTACCCGCTCCCACTCTCAGGTTGAGTCTTCGTCTGGTACCTACCTGCAAAGTTTAAATCACAGGCCCCAAGGGGCTCAGCATATTGCTGGTACAGAAAACGTGCAGCCCACAAGCTAACAGGGCTACATACGACTACTTTGTCGTATACATGTAGTTGATTATTCATACAAATGACAATAAGAAGTACGATAACAAACAACACACCCATGTGAAACATTCACAACTCCAATAAATCGAACGTCGTAATGGACGCCCATTAATGAGTAAGTTAGATTCCTAACTCCCGAGGCCTGAGAATTGTTTAGTTCTCGCGTTTGACCATACCTTATAAGTGTCAAGCATTCTCCTAATAGAACTGGTTGCTCTCTAACTGAATTGTTTATTTTTGTCCGGTCAAACTAACCATAGCCAATGAGTTATTAGCTCCATTAGGTTAATAAACACAAATTCTTAAGTTATAAGGGGTGTAGGCTTGACCCTCCCGCGCCTCCTGAATTTGCCTCCCATCTCGAACTGTTCACTCGAGATGGTCGGGTCTGTTTGTCGACCCTAGGCGACAAGTCGTAGACGAGCCATATGCGGAAGACAGATCTGATACAGATGCCGACCTCCTAACCTAAACTGTAACACCCCGTCCTAAGCCAATCGTGGATATCACAAAACTTAACACTTAATCGAATTCGTCGCAGCGGAAATAACAAACACCTGGACCTTGCCACGGTCTGATCGTTAGAACATACCGGCCTTATAATATTACAACACTTATCCAAAATGAACAACCGACCAATCACCACCAACCAAAATACCACCAACCAAAATACCACCAACCAACCGAGTATAAGTACTAAGTCATAATCACAACCTTACATCAATTTCAATATAAACAGACGGGTGCACAAGCGCAACCCGTATTCAAAATGAACAACCCATCCTAAGTCTAACCGCTCCTACTCTCGTGGTGCGTCTTCATGGGTCTCTTACCTGCAAGTGTAAAAACAGCCCCAAAAGGGGGTCAGCACGAATGCTGGTACTCCCTCTGATGGCCCCCAAGCTAACGGGGCTACGACGACTAATTGTCGATAGCATGGAAATTGATTAAGTACACAAGCATGATATGAAGTGCAATAAACAACAATCCACAGATGAACATATATAGCTCACACACAATGAACGACACAAGCGTTCCCTTATCAAGCGGGTTAGTAACCCCCTCCTTAGTCCTTATTTTCTTAACCTCAGTTCCTTATCTTACCTCAGTCTTAACGTTATCTTATTCGCAGTATACAAACCTTTCCTGAAAGGGAATGGTTGTAGCTTAATCTCAAACCTAGGATTTAGGTGATCCTACCGCACCATCTTAATGCCACATACCATGGACGGGAGTCCAGCGTAGCTGAGCCAGCAACCGGCCCTAGGCTACAAGTCCGAAGACAAGTCCTTAAGCGGAGGGCAGATCTGATTCAGATATCATCCCCCTTTCCTTATCATGCATGACCGGAGTCAGTCCCGGGTTTCCTCACTCAAGTTCCAGTTAGTAGAAATCTTAAACACCATGTGTTAGTTAAACCTTAACGGGTATTAACCAACAATCACCAATACTTAACTCTTATTCTTAACTCAGTAAGTACTAAACTTGGTTAGTAACAATCTCAAGTCTCGTGGGTTAGTGTAAAGGAAGCACATACACAACGAGAACAAATATAACCGGTTGCATGCTTTATCTTGTCTTAGTCATAGCAAGTAAACAGATAGCACACAAGCCGAGGGACACCTCGTTAGCAAGCAGGTCACAAGAAAGATTGTACCGTTCACCGTCGATCGTCCTGGTTGTTTAATACTCCTCCGGTTTCCAACTTTCAAGTCGTAAAATATCCATCCAACTTAGATGATTAAGTATCTATACATTGCTTAAATTATTTAAATTATTTAACCCTTAGTGGTCCCCAATTAGCACTTCTTAAGTCTTATAACTTAACCTTAAACTTATGAACTTATACTTAACTTAACTTAATCCCCTTGGGTTCTTAGGTTTCTAATCATCATTGCCCTACCAATGGCTTACCCTAATACCAATCATCATCCTTAGAATTTCAAATTTCTTTTTTTTGTTTTAGGCTCGAACCGACCTTACCCAAGGTCGGTCCATTCCAGAACATATTACCATTTGAAAATTCTACCCCGACCGACCTTGCAAGTCCGGTCCCCAAGGTCGGTCCATTCCCGAGAGTTTTCCCCATGGGAAATTTGAGCTCGACCGAACTTGCCAAGTCCGGTCCCAAGTTCAGTCGATTCCAGAGACATATTCCCGTACAAAATTCTAGGCATGACCGACCTTGCAAGTCCGGTCCCCAAGGTCGGTCCATTCCAGAGACTTAATTCGTACACAAAATACAAGCCCGACCGAACTTGTAAGTCCGGTCCCCAAGTTCGGTCGGTTCCAGAAACTTTCTCCGGCAGTGTAAACTGAGCTCGACCGACCTTGCAGGTCCGGTCCCTAAGGTCGGTCGGCTCCAGAACCTTGTTTCTAAATTCTCATTTAACTCCAAACTTCTCCTCATATATCCTAGTATGTTCTAACCTCATTTGGGCACCTCAAATACACCTTAAGCCAACCACTAAACACTTTAAATCACTTACCAACATCCACCCTAGCCATTATGCATTTACTTGAAGTTCCTTCACAAGCTTATGCTTCCATCCATCTACACATTATTTCCTTCCTAGTTGTTTAGCAACATTTGCCTAAGTCCTAAATACTCAAGTACATTCTTTTGATTCCTAAATCCTTCATAGTGATGCCTAAGTCATTATAACTCATTAAAACACCTTAATCTCACCCCTTTTTCATCAAGACAACCTCTAAACTTCCTAGTACTTCCTTAGTCATGGAACCTCCTTAGAACATCTTAAACACTAAGTTCTTCACTAAATTTTGCCATGGGTTCTCTAGTATATTGCACCCAAACACTTAGTTTTTCACCATCAAACAACCACGATCACTCAAATTCTCATCACAACACCTTAACACACAATTTACACTGAAACCATACCACATCATCATATAGTGTATAAACTTAAAATTCTTGGCACTTAGGCCCTTAAATGACAATAATCTTAACCACTGAATTTCCACATATATTTGCCTTTAACCTGCGAATACACACAACAAGGCTCCCATTGAAATAAAATGCTTCTTGTAATTCTTCTCAACATTGTTTGACTATCTCTTTTCTCATTGGCTCCTTAGTCACAAGTTCACAAGTATAGTCATTGTTCTTTCTCCTAGGTTTTATAACCCCTTTTCCCAATGTAATCTCTACACTAAACTCATCACATATCCAAATCCCATTCCCTTAAACAATAAAACACCTTAAGGTAAGTAATTTACCTTATTCTTTCACAAGCTCACAAACTTCCCTCCTTAGATTTTTCCTTGCTCAATCTCGGTCACCACTTAAACCCTCCTTGCCAATGTTCTAACCAATATCCAATGACTCCAATGAGTACTAGATAATACATTAACCCTAAGGAAAAAACCCTAGGTTAAAATGTGCTTTAAGGTATTAAGGTGATTGTTTTACCTTGGTTTCTCAAGACAAGCTTGGATATGAAGCAAGAAGGACCTCCTTTATCCTTTGAAGAGTAGAAAACAAGCTAGAACAAGGCATTAAAATGAAGCCTCATGAGCATGTATTTTTGGTCATGAAGAAAAAGTGATGGAAACCTAGATTTTCTTACACTTTCTTTACCTTAAGAGAATGGAGAAGCCAATGGAGTCTCCAAACTTGAGTTTCCTCCTCTAATGGTGGTTTGGCTTGGCACCAAATCAAAGCTCTTGATGTTTTGAAAAGATAGAAAGAGAGAGCTTGAGCTAACTAAGAAGAATATGTAATTTGTTTTGGTTTTGGAGCTAAAATGAGTAAGTAGTGTACAAAGAAAGGTGGAGCTAGCATGGGCTTGTTCTTCACGTCAATGGAGAAGAAGAGAGCAACTCAAAACCGTGGGAACAAGAGAGAATGAAGAGGTGAGGAGATAGGTATGTAAAGTGAGATATTTATGTATAAAGCAAATAGTAGTTTTTACTTTATCTTATAATTTCCTTTCTTATTTGCTCATGTGGTGAATCATCACCTTAAAAACCGGCCACCCCCTTTTAATTAAGCTAGTCATGGTCTTGTTTGACCCACTAAATAAACTAAATTGGCTTACTTTGACTAATGTCTTAAACTAGCACTATTTAGTTACTATTCACTAACCAAGGCACATATTTGTGAAATTTTTTATTTCCCATTGATTTAGACTTCCTAATGTGATACTAATTAGTACACATGTTAATTAAAGAGTAATGATTGACATTTAGCCATTCAAAACCCATTTACAAGACAATTGTTTCAAAAATGTGCTTTAAGACTCCTTAAAGCACATTTTGTGTTTTAACTTGTTTTCAAGCTTGGTTTTCTTTGGTAATTGATTTAAAATGACCATTAGGATATTACTAAGGTCTTAGAACAATATTTGGGTACTCATCCAAGTCTCTCCAAGCTTAGAGCACGTTTTTGCTTAAACTGCTCTTTTTGGTGTTTCCTTATGTTTTATTTGATTAGAAATGTTTCTTAATGTTTCTAAGGCATTATTTAGCCTCCTTATAACTTAGTTTATCATTTAAACACCATATCTAAGTTTGGGGTATTTCAATATACCCCCCTTAAAAGAACTTTGTCCCCAAAGTTCACATATATGCTTAACCATTCACGGTACTCAATTCCCTTAATCTTAACACCACATCTTATATTCACATTCACACATCTCAAGACTCAAAGGTCAATATCAAATACAATACATAAGTATTATACATAACTCAAACTTAACACCAAAGTGTAGCAACTTACACAAATTCACATCTTAAACAACCAAACAAATGACAACAAGTTCGTTTCCTAACCCAAAGGCGAGGAAGCTCTACCCCCTTAAAAAGGGGTACGCCCCGTACCCTATACAGACGATCTAGTCAGTAAACAAAGAAGGGTACTTCGCCCTCATCTTATCCTCTAATTCCCACGTGGCCTCTTCGACATCCTGGTTAGACCAGAGAACCTTCACCAGTCGCACTCACTTGTGGCGAGTGTCCCTAGTCATACTGCAAGATTCTCTGAGGAGTCTCCACGGTATCATATTTTGTTCTAATGTCAACTCTCAGGTTCTAACACATGGGAGGGGTGGTGCATGTAATTTTTAGCTGCAAAAACATGAAAAACATCTGCACTTTACCCAGTTCAGCAGGTAAATTCAACCTGTAAGCAACCGGGCCCACCCGCTCCGTAATCTCATAAGGACCAACAAAACTTCAGGCTTAATTTGCCCTTCTACCGAACCTGAATACACCCTTCATCGGTGAAACTCGCAGAATACCTGGTCGCCCACTGCGAACTCCAGGTCCCGTCGTCGAACATCGATACGACTTCTGCCTATCTTGAGCGGCTTTCATTTCTCTCGATTTTCTGAACTTCAGCCTTAACTTGCTCTAAGTACTCTGGTCCTATAATGACCATCTCACCCGACTCATCCCAATAGAGCGGTGTACGACATGGTCTACCGTACAAACGCTGAAAAGGTGCCATCTTGATCGAAGCGTGATAGCTGTTGTTATATGAAAAACTCGATCAGATGCAATTGTCAATCCAGCTGCCTTGGAAGTCTAAGCCACATTGCCATCAGCTGTCCTCGAGTGTCTGAGTAGTACGCTCAGTCTGACCATCTGTCTGAGGATGGAAGCGGTACTCAGCTTGAGTTCTGTACCCAACGCTTCTCTGGTAGCTCTCCAGTACCTCGAAAGGAATCGGTATCTCTATCTGACAGATGGTCTTCGGTATCCCGTGATGCCTCATAATTTTTTCTCAAACAACTCAGCTAATTTGGTCACCTTCCAAGTATCCTTCATCGGTATGAATCGGGCTACTTTGGTAAGGCGATCCACCACCACCCATATCATGTTGAGACCTCCCCTAGCAGGTGGGAGTCCAACTACAAAGTCCATGAAGATATCATGGAACTTCCACTCCGGAACTGGCATCGACTGTACCATTCCGCCCGGTCGCGGTGCTCGAATTTTACTTCTGGCATGTGAGACACCTCAAGAGAACTCGGTAACATCTGTCTTCATCCCCGACCACCAGAAGTATCTCTTCATGTCTTTATACATTTTAGAGGCTCCCGAATGGATGGAAACTGAAGAACAGTGAGATTCCCTAAGTATACGGTCTTTCAGATCCGTGTTGCCTCGTGGTATGCATAATGCTGTAAAAATATGTGACTACTTCTTCAACCTAGGCAGTGTATCTAATCGTTTTGCGGAATAGTGGAATTGTGGGGTGTCGAACTCTTGGGGACCTTGTTGTGGTTTAACTGATAGTGTAAATTAACTGAGAATTCTAATTAGACTGTTGAATAGAAAACTTATCAATTTTTTAGGGAGATTGTGGTTTAACACTTAATGTAAATAAACAGTAAAAATAACAGTTAATCAAAACAGAATAATAATAGCAGTTATAAAAACTCTTTTGTTTTTAAGAAGCACCCTGGGTTGTTCTGCTCACCTATTTATCCAATTATATTACTATAAACTTATACCATTTTAGCAATAAACTCAGGAATTTTAATTAGTCATTGACCGGTCCTTGTACAATAAACCCTGATTAATTTAAATAACAAGCTGCAATCCTTGCCTAAGTTATTATAAATTAATCGTTTTATTAACAATTCTTGTTGGAGACAGATTAACCTATAGGCGAACCTCGCTTCTAGTCATTAACCTGTTTGGACTTCTTCTGTCTAGAACCTTATCTCAGCACCGCATTTTAACAAGAGAACTACAAATATCACTTTAATAATTGGACTGAATATTAAAGCGCATTAAGAACGAGAATCAAAATATTGCTTGAATAGATATAGTAGAAATATACGTACACGATGTATAAAATAAGCTTGCTTCCCAACCCGGGAGGCTAAAGTTATTACTCACACATAATTATAAAAACAAACATCATAGTACGATAGACATTAAAACTGAGTAGAATTAAGAAAAGGAAGAACTCTTGGAATGGTTTTATTGGATGAGATGAAGTGAGGATTTATGTGGAGATTATGTAGATGAGATGTATGATTTTTGGAGAGGAAATGATTTTTGTGGCGGAAAAATGGCATTAGTTTTGGGGTGGAATGAGATATGATTAATGGGGGGTTATAGGTTTATTATAGTGAAACTGGGGTAGAAATGAAGGGGGTATCGGTATGAATTGGTAAAATATATTATTATACCATTCACACCCATCGACATGCTCTGTACGTTGTCAATTTAGACATGTCCGGACCACCGTCCGAACCAGTGTGGTCGGACCATGTTGATTTCCTTCTTCTGGCGCGCTGGCATGTTGGTCCGGACCAGCTGATCCAGACACTGGTCCGGACCAAGGGCTTTTGCCTCTAAAATGTGCGTTTTAGCTCCGTTTAATCCCGTTTTCGCCTACGAGTTCGTCTCTTCGTGTACTTTGCTCCTAGCTTGGTTTTCCTCATGTTTAACCAATAAATTGTGAGATATCAATAAAAACATAACTAGAGGAAAAACTACGATAAGTGAGTAATATTATCGTGAAAGTAAGTAAGTACAAGGTAAATAAACCCTTAAATGTCTATGTACTTCTCACTTATCAAACTCCCCCACACTTATCTTTTGCTTTTCCTCAAGCAAATCATTCTAACATAATGTTTAAACAAGTTAAACAGACAATAATCAAGTAAGGAGAGCACAGAAGAGGTAATTGCCAATCTCTTCAGATTTTAAAAGGGTACTAATAACATTAAATTTATTAGAAATATTTCTCCATTTCTGAGAATAACTCTGAAAACCTACAAAAGAAAGAGAAGCAGTACCATGAGAATTCTGCTTTTGACCCTGAGGCAATCCACCATTTTCTTTCACATTTCCTTTGAACGACAAGGGGCATGAAGTAAAATCTTATTCCATTATACCTTTCAATGCCACATACTCATGGGCCATGAAGAAGTTTCTATCATTTTGGTACAGAATGCACATATACTTCAATTTTGAAGTTCATTTTTCTTTTACCTCAGACTTTTCTCTCCACCCTTGTAGCGGTTTGGGTCTACTATCCCAGATACAGAGTACCTTAGGTAGCGGTTGATGAAGCACCCCTAAGAACTTAATAACCGAGTGGACGAGGCCGGTTTAGGATCAGAATATGCCTGTATGGATCAAAGGAGTACCTTGTCTTGTTCTTTTTCCACCATGTCTTTCCAAATCAAATCCAGGCTTAAATTCAAAACAAAATCCAAATGATAATTACCTCATTAATTTTTTAGCATTGAGTAAGGAGTAGAGTGTTTTTTTTTAGTAGTACCCTTTAAACCTGTTTAACACCGGCATTACTCCCTATATGGCTCCTTCTTTGATTATTAATCACTAACAAATTTAAAACACAGTGTCGAAAAAGAGACCAACTTAAGAGCAAGTTTTCTGATTATATCTCCCCACACTTAAACCAAAGCAATGCCCTCATTGCATAGAAAGAATTAAAATAACAGGGCATGCAAACTACCTGTGTAATGATCACAAAGCATGGTAATAGGAAATATTGAAAATTTAAAGAGCAAGGTAAAGATAGTGTACTCCCCAGATTTATGCAGAATGTAGTGTAGCTCCCCCACACTTGAGTTCGGCTGTATAGATGTGCAAGATTTCCTGGAATAAATATTCTAAACAGAGAAGAACTCAGTTAATTCTCCTCGTTCTCTTCCTTTCTTTTATTTCACTCTTTTTTTAATAAAATTAAATACAATATATAAGCACAATACAGATTTTAAAAGATAGATAGTAGGGTGCCTCCTACCAAGCTGCCCTTCTTTTAGGTCTTTGGCTAGACCGTACCTGAGTGTTGTAAGTTGTGACTGGATCTTTGAGAAGAAGCGCAGAAGCCTCTTCGTTGTCTAACGTTTTTCCCAGAAATAATTTTATTCGAGCGCATTACTTTAAATGTCCTCCTTTATTGTCCAATTCGACAGCTCCATAAGGAGAGGTAGATATTAGTAAATGGTCTAGACCAGAAAGATTTTAACTTACCTGGGAAGAACTTAAGTCTGGAGTTATAAGAAGGACCTGATCTCCTGCTTTGAATTCTCGCTTGGCAATCATCTTATCATGCCAACGCTTGGTCTTCTCCTTATAAATCATTGCATTCTCATAAGAGTCGTTCCTAAGTTCTTCCAGCTCAGTCAATTGGAACTTCCTTTTTTCACCGGCTTGTTGTAGATCAAAGTTTAACACCTTTAGAGCCCAATAAGATTTATGCTCTAATTCCACTGGCAAGTGGCATGCCTTCCAAAAACTAGTTTGTAGGGCGACACGCTTAAAAGGTGTTTGAAGGCGGTACGGTATGCCAGAGCGCATCATCCAATTTAATGGACCAGTCCTTTCGAGAAGAGCTCACCGTCTTCTGTTGTAACACCCCATCCAACATTAACATACTTACAACAAACTGCAGCGGAAGAACAACCTCATTACATTACTTAACTTGTTGGTGTTACACGCCGTTAGCCACCCACGTGGCTAACAAGGCTAATACATACACAATGTACCGGTCTGATGGGCTAAATTCCCGAGCAACTATACATAGTATCACTTTCCATTAACAACAAACAACATACACCTTATCAACTATACCGAGTATTTGTAAACTGGTGCCGACAAACATCGGTCTTACTACACCTACTGTATACATACATAAAAGTTTACCCATGTACAATGACTACCCGTCCTACTCTCGAACGGCTTCCAGCACTTCGTACCTGAAATAGGAAAAGAAGAGAAAGGGGTGGCCCCAAGGGGCTCAGCACCTTTGCTGGTATGGTAATCCCGCAGCCCACATGCTACCGGGCCACGCACAACTAATTGTCGTCTTAGCATGCAGTTGATTATATTTAAATCATGCATGTGACAATAAACATACAACACTTAACATTTCGCCTCAATGGGCTCAACAATCGGATAATACATCCTACTTAACAAGTCACCCATGGTATTCATCATCCCTAGAGTGTTTCTCCTCCAACGGAGCTACTTCCTTAATAGACGACACATACCCTTAAATCGGGTTATCCAAATGCCTCTTATCACAAACTTGGAATCATTTCCATGATCCACACACTTCACATTTTACAACATTAACATACACTACGTAACAACACTTAACAACACTTTGCACGTTTCCATGTGCACAACATAACACCGCAATAAATATTGCATCACAACAAACACATAACACAACGGGAATGTTCTTTAGGAAACCGACCCAAACATCACCAACATACTGGTGAGCCTAGAGATTGTTGCCAGTCTCATGATAAGCTCGTTACATAACTCGTTACCGTCTCGTTAAATGAACGGTTAACTTAACACAAGGTGTCTCGGATATAGTGATCCAAGCACACCGAAACAAACATAACAATAGTATGCCCCTGTGGCCCGACGTGAGTCAGTAATAGCCTTGGTTAAGCTAAAGGGAAGGTTGGGAACCAAATTGGAAAACAACCATAACATACAGAGAGGATCGAACCTGATATGACAACGACCCCCATACTCACACGCGTGGCCGGAACAGACCGGACTCCTCATTCCCCCCGTTAGCACTTATTAGAAGTTCATCTTTGAACTTTATTAAACAATCACAAACATTGAGTTAAGTCTAGTCAGACATACACAAGGGAAAAGAGAGTCATACCTTCACATACAAACACCACGCACAAACATTACATATCCAACTCACGCATAGCCGTGGTTAGAACGTTCCTTAGGTCGGAAACGTTATTACCGGATACCGTTCTCTTACGTTTACCTAATAGTGGTTAACTAGCCCTTCAAGCGCATTAGAGGTTACCGGTATCGGCACGTAAACATACAATAACAATAATGACTGTAAACTCGTTTCATGGTTTATATCATAACGTGGCAAACATACAGAAAAACACATTGGCATACAAGCCGGTGTAATCCGGTAGGACACAGGTTGCAAGAAAACCATACCTGTCACCGGAGTCCACTTATCCTGTCCATTTATGTTCCTCGAGCAATTCTCGAACAACTGTTAACATCACATGTGTTTTCATTAACATTGGGGTAATTGTTTTTTAAAGTCAATGCTTATAACTTTTTCCCCGTTAACTTATTACATAACTTAACATTTTTAACTTGTTTTACTCTCACATTTTAATACAACTTTTAACCCACTTAGTGTCATAAACTCCCTAACATGTCCTTACATCCTTATAACATCATTACCTACCAATCCCCATCATCACATATCATTTCATAACCTTAAACCATGTTTTTGGTCCGACCGACCCACCGACCGACCCACAGCTGGGTCGGTCCATTACAGGACCCCTTTTACTTCCTTACAGACATGCCCGTCCGACCCACGTCCGACCCACCATTCTGGGTCGGTCCATGTGCGAACATTTTTCCACCTTTGAAACTTGACCGACCGACCCATGTCCGACCCACCCTTTTTGGGTCGGACCATCACCGAACATTTTCCCAACATTTTACAGAGGCTCGACCGACCCACAAACTGGGTCGGCCCCTGGGTCGGTCGCCTTCTAAACTTACCAAAACTTTGCCAATCTTCACCAAACTTCTCCTAAGGCCTCTTAATGTGTTCTAACATCATTTGGTAACCTTACATCCACATACAACATCCATGAAACTCATTTTCTAACTCCTTAAGCCTTTACTTATTTCCTTGTAAAATTCCTTAACACTTTCAACATTTGTACTAGGTTCCTAAATGGTGCTTCTCACCTATTATAACTACTATCCCAAAACACTTTCTCCTCATCTTAACATCATCTCTTAAGCATCATTTTCTTACTAACTAAATCTCCTTTCCACATCATACCTAAACATCACTTGTTCCTTGAATATCAACATTACCTAAACCTTAAACAACTTCCTCCAAGACTTAAATACATCCTCAAACACACATTGAATTCCTAGAACTTCCAAGATAACACCTAAATCCTTGCATCACTCTAAATCACCTTTACACATGTTTTCTTCTCAAGTAACATTCATTCACCTTTAACACTTCCTAGTTCACCAAAACTCCCATTAAACACTTAGAACTTCTTACACATTTCCCAAATTTGGCCATAGCTTCTCTTGTATACACTCACATCCAAACACTTAGGTTTTTACCTTATTTCATTCAAAACACCTAAAATCCGTCAAACACATTTTTATACACAAACTTCACACATTAAGCACTACATCACAATATAGTGCATAACTCAAATTGCTTGGCACTTAGGCCCTTAAATAACATGGCTCTTAGGCCCTTAAATTGCATAAACCATAAACACTGAATTTCCCACATAAATAATGCCTTTGACCTGCAAATACATACACCAATACATATGTTCTTTTACTAGTCTCCTTGAGAACACTTTACTAGGTCACTCACCATTGGCTCCTTAGGTATTTTATCAAGCAAATCAAGCTCATGTTCCTAAGGCATTTAAACTACATTGAGATAGTTTGTTTACCTCTTTTTCCTCACAAATTCTTTCTTGGTTCCTTGTAAACCGGTGGGGTGTTTGGTTGTTTGTCAACTTCTAAACATTATACAAACAACATAATGAGTATTCAAGCATTATGCTTCATCTCATTGTAAACCCTAGTTACACATATTGTTTTAACACATTAAGGTAATTGTTTTACCTTGGAATTGGAAGAGAACTTGAACAAGTATCAAGAGAGGACTCCTCCTAGCCCTTGGAAGATTCAAATGAAGCTAGAACAAGGCAATATAAGAGCTCCATTAATGGTGAATTTTCGGATAACAACAAAACATGGAGGAAACATGGATTTTCTTTGAGTTTCCTTACCTTGAAGCAAAGGAGAACAAGAACATGTGAAAAGATGAGCTCAAGCTCCTTCAATGGTGAATCTTCATGGCACCAAAATTGAGTTCTTGAAGATTTGAAGAGACAAGATTGTAGAGCTTGGCTTAACTAAGAGAATGGTGGTGTTTGTTTTTGATTTGGTTAAGTGAGCTAGATTTAACAAGAGCTCAAAGATTGGTTTCAATGGTGGTGTTGGTGTGCTAGCCAAACCGTGAGAGAGAGCAAGAAGGGAGGGAGAGAGCAACCGTGTGAATGAAGAAAGGAAGGGAAATGAGGAATGAGATAGAACTTACTTTTTGAAGATATTTAAGCCTTAAAGCAAATAGTAACTATGAGTCACATTTATTTACTTAACAAGTTAACATACTTGGTGACTCCTCACTACAAAAACCGGCCACCATTATGCCTAGGAGGGTGTTTTGGTCTTTGTTGACCAACTTAATCACTTATAACATTATATGTTACAAACTAGTTATAAAAATCACTATTCACCAATAACAAGGCACATAGAAGTGAAATTTTTGATTTCCCACTAATATGGCCACCCAAATGTGATACTATATAGTACACATGTTAGTTAGAGAGTAATGATGGACATTTAGCCATTCAAAACTCATTTACAAGACAATTTTTCAAAAACGTGCTTTAAGACTTCTTAAAGCACATTTTGCGTTTTAACTTGTTTTCAAGCTTGGTTTTCTTTGGTAATTGATTTAATATGTTCATTAACATATTTATAAGATATAAGTATGACCATTAGGTCTTATACAAATTTATCCCAAGCTTAGAGCACATTTTTGCTCTTATTGACTTTAAGGTATTACCTTGTGTTTTGTTTGGTTTCATTGTCTGCCAAAGTTTCCTAAGGACTTATTTAGCCTTATTAAATCATAATTAAATGTTATCAAGTCTTGGTAGGCTCTTTGGGTCCTAACCAAGTTCACTCATAGCTTAGAGCATGTTTTTGCTCAAACTGTGTCTTAGTGCTTTATTGCACTTTACTATGTTTAAATTGTTCACTGATGTTTCTAAGGCACTTTTTAGCCTTTATATAACATAATTTGATATTTAAACCACATATCAAGGTTTGGGGTATTTCAATCTACCCCCCTTAAAAGAACTTCGTCCTCGAAGTTCACACTTTTCACACATCATTAGATTAGAACACAGTAATCACTTGGAAATAAACTTCCTTAACCAAACACACTTTACATCACAACCTCGGACTTGATGGTCCGGGCAACACATTCACATCCACACATAACATAACATATCCAAATGATAACCTCGGACTCTATGGTCCGGGTATCTTAACAACATTTACACATACATAACAACCCCTTGGACTCACTGGTCTTGGGTAACATCACAACATTTGGACACATAGGTCCCCATAACATAACAGTCCTTAGACACATAGGTCTACGTAACACCACACATTTAGACTCATAGGCCTTGATAGTATACACTTTAGGAAATCCACGTCAAAACAACATTCGTTACACATACCACACAACATGTCAGAGCATGTATAGCAATCAAAAATATCCTTGATATACACTGTGATCCCGTAGAACACGGTCGCGATGGACACCTTCCGTCCCCGTGCCTTTAGGAGATTAAAATATCACATAAGTTTAAAATTTCCTTGTGAGGTTAAGTAAGAGAACTTTAATTACGTAAAGTATCCATCAACGTTTTATAAATACCAATTTAAAATCCTTTTGAAAACACACACAACTCCAAGTCCAACTTAAGCTCTTTGCTTCATTTCTTAGCGTGGTTATTTGTGACCACTTATAGGGAGTTTCAAGAGTCATCCAACCCTGATGTGATCAGCATCAGTGTTGAACTATCCTTCCACCCCAATTTGTGTTCGGCTTCCCTTGATCACATGCAAATCAAGTTCCACCTCCCACTTCATTTTCAAGCATCAATTAAATCACTCATTTCCAATTTTCTATCTTTCGAATCATTCTAGTCATGATCACAACATCTCCAAAGGATAGAACTCCGTCTATCAGTTACCCCCATTCACTTTAATCACATTGCCTAGGGAATCTTATTTTCACTAGGTTCTATGTCGGTATCATGCCCTTTCATGCATCCCTAACAAGTATACATATATATATATACATATATTTTATCAAAATACAACACACCTGATTTTACATTTATACACTGTCGGGGCTCTTATTCCCCCGGGAGTTTCTCTACTCCCCACACTTGTACAATCACACACAATTGTTAACAAACACACACACTTATCACAATGGTATTCGCATCCTCTGTGCGCAATTACCACAATTAAACCATGAATGAATGTGTATGTTTACGTAACACACACACCAATCATCAAAACAAACAATAATTTTGTGCTATGCACAATACGAGTCACATACACTACGTACACTTGTACGGTAATATACACCAAGTGGTTTTGCGCTCTACCCCCCTTAAAAGGGATTACGCCCACGTAATCAATCACTAAACATTGCTTAAATGCTCTGCCGTCGTGAAGTGTTTTAACTTCCACGCGGTCTATTACACAACGGATTCTGATTAGAGGATCTCAACCATATTGGCGGTTTAGTCCGTAAACCAAGAATTCGCATTGGAGTTATAACTCATAACCGGTTTCGGTCCTGGCCTGTGAGGCTTTTAGGCGTTAATAATTAGCCATTCACTCATGTTCATTATTTACGTTGTACATTTGAATCACTGGTTCACTAGTTTCTGCTGCGAAACTTTAATAACTGTAGAGCTTAATTACTCCCTTTTGTTATTGTACATCCCCAATTGTCACCTTCATCTTGGTAACAATGGTTTCTCAACCGACGCACGGTATCTTTTACCCTGAGCGGATTCGGTGAGTTTCACAATTTTCATAACAATTTACTGTGTATACCACTATGTATTTCACAATGACCGACTTGTTCCCTTGCGGCTTATTGTCGGTTGAGATTGAGCTACTACCTAGTGTGTAGTGCTCTCTCAGTTATTTCCAATATTTGGGGTATATTCCATACCGATATTTGGTAGTTAGTGCTACTGTAGTCACTTACGGTTAATCATATTTCCACGTTTGGTTTTGTACAAGTACTTTTTATTGATGTGGCCTTGCATTTCCTATGCATCGGCCTTTATAACATTATTTGTCCACAATCAACATGTTTCCAATTCCTAGCTATCTCATTCGATCATTACTGCGCAAGTGCAATACCAAAACACTCAGTCATACAGAGTGCAGAGGCGTAAACTCTTGACAGTAAATCCCTTATGCGATTCGCCATGGAATTCACACTGAGTTTAACTCATAACTGATCTTATCTTTTACGTTTTCGTTTAACAACATTTATACAACGGTCGCTTGGTGCGCACCGTGCTCTTACTTATTGTATATCATCCGCTTATGTCGTATCTGCTGTCACCTCAACTTCCACACATAAATTTACATTATTCATATTATGGTTCACCCCTCATTTGGATGACCACTGAATGCTCCTTGAGCATCGATCATTCGAGTCACAAGCCGGTATTATTCAGCTCGGTGTTTCACTTTATACACACGTACTACTAAGCTAATTTCTCTTTCATTAATAACATCGTCCATCCTTAACATATTTCTTGAACTTGATTCACATAACTACTGCTCCTGCGGTTTCAGGATATCGAGAGGTATCCCCACTCTTAATGCAGTGGTTCGTTTACCACTCTATTCACTTATACAACCTAAACTTCTACCATCAATCGAATTCATATGATATATCCTGCTTTTGGATTATAAGCCTTATTTGCCTTGAGCTGGGCTCATTATAGGCTGTCCACACACATGTACTTCTCTGTACAGTATCACATGGTCGTTGCATCACGTTTCCTTTCATGGGATGCCCCTTAGGATTGTCAGTCCGTCTCCTGACCACTTATGTCTAAACTGGGTGTTAGTTTCAACCCTTATGCTTCTGTCATGCATTTCATTCAACAATTGTTGATGCAAACACCCCTCAAGGATTGTTCCTGGGTGTTGCTAAGTTATCATTTACATTCCGTTAGTTACGCCTTTCGCGTTCTTTACTGGTTATTATCTTCTTCTGTGAAGATTAACATTTACTGGTAGTGTAGGTACTTATTCTGGGAATTTATCCGTTCATTGCACATTAATGTGTCCACATTAGGCATCTGCTTGCCATGTACAGGCTGGGTCACCGTTCCAGCTAATGTTTATCCCTAAGGATCCTTAAGACATATGTGGTCTTTATAACAGTTTGCCCATCGCACTTCCTAACTCTTAAACATTTCCTTGAAAGGAGTTCATTAATCCTTTTAGTCTTGCTAACTTAACTGAATTCCTTAACTTCGACTATTCCTTGTAATCCTTAGCTCTCGTTTGATTTATACTGCTGACCGTAGACGGAGTCGACTACTTCCCGTGTTTCGGACTCTACTCGTATACATATATGGGGTATCTTTTTGATACATTGCTACTTACCCAACTAACCCATAAGTAGGTCTGTCAGGCCCACATGCTCCTATCGGAGTGCGGTCGTCCCACAACACAGTTGGTACACTTGTAGTGTCCGTCACACGCCTAGGTGAAGTATTCTGTTGTCAACTCCCTTATATTGTCCCGTGACAATATTCATTCCCTGCTTCCCGAACTTAATCGAGGGAAAGTTTATCCATTGCTGTATCTTATCAACTGCTCTTGGTTTTACTGGTTTGGTTTTAAAGAAGGTTGGAAAGAAGTGTTGGTTTGAAAGAAAATCTGGTTTGAAAAGAAAAGGGTTTGTGAAAATCTGGGTTGAAAGAATGTTTCACAACATCTTCTTACCTTAACCAAGTCTAGCTTCTTGCTGACTGGTGTACTTACAATCACAGAGGTTAGGCTATTAAGCCCTTCCATGGTCATAGTGGTCTCGTTTAACTTTATGGTACTTTACTAAGTACTTCGTAGTGGTTATAAATTTTCCCGAATAGCCCTGTTATAGCAGCACTTGCTATGGCAAGTGCGCCATGCTAACTGGCTATCAGTTTAACACATACCGGTTGTGGTATTGTTTTTACCCATATTGTCATCAGTGGCCTTGTTGGCCCTCACTGATCTTACTGTCTTCATATGACTGTCATCAACTAGGGTGTTTCCCCTTTCTGGGAGACCCCTTTTTTTTTGTATTCTCTTATAGCCCGTTCCACGCACTTGTCGTGGTTACTGAGACTTGTCTCTTGTTGGGCACTACGTTGTAGTCCTTGACGGTTGGTATACCGTTGGTGTTTTATTTCAACTGTGGTTCCGTAGACACTTGTCTCGGGTGTTATTAATCCATTTCTTGCCCGTTGCACGGTAGGTGCGTTGCAAGCTGGTTATTCTCGACTGCTCTGCATGTCGACCCAGGTTGCCGGAAATTCTATTCTCCAATACACAAGATCCTTCATTCATTGCTATGAAATGCGGTTAACATTATTCAGATGGAGACCGTCTCCGGGATTCCCAGTTTTCGGGATCTACCGTATGACAGGTTCACCGTACCCTAAGGGTATTTAATAACAGCCAGATCGGGTATCCCCGAGTAAGAGAGGACTTCCATCTCCCTGGCGTTGTTTCCCCAAGTTATATACAGGGATGTGGAGGGTGGGAAGGATATTGTAGGTTTCCAGTAGCCACTGGTAGTTCCTAACTAGCGTATCTCTCACGCTATCACTCAACCCTTAACCCAAAGTACTAAATCCTAACTCGGTACTTCCTAAGCTCGGTAATTCAGTCATCAGAGCGATACTTCGCTCTGATACCACTTTTTGTAACACCCCATCCAACATTAACATACTTACAACAAACTGCAGCGGAAGAACATCCTCATTACATTACTTAACTTGTTGGTGTTACACGCCGTTAGCCACCCACGTGGCTAACAAGGCTAATACATACACAATGTACCGGTCTGATGGGCTAAATTCCCGAGCAACTATACATCAGTATCCCTTTCCATTAACAACAACACAACATACACCTTATCAACTATACCGAGTATTTAAACTGGTGCCGACAACAACATCGGTCTTACTACACCTACTGTATACATACACTTAAAAGTTTACCCATGTACAATGACTACCCGTCCTACTCTCGAACGGCTTCCAGCACTTCGTACCTGAAATAGGAAAAGAAGAGAAAGGGGTGGCCCCAAGGGGCTCAGCACCTTTGCTGGTATGGTAATCCCGCAGCCCACATGCTACCGGGCCACGCACAACTAATTGTCGTCTTAGCATGCAGTTGATTATATTTAAATCATGCATGTACAATAAACATACAACATTAACATTTCGCCTCAATGGGCTCAACAATCGGATAATACATCCTACTTAACAAGTCACCCATGGTATTCATCATCCCTAGAGTGTTTCTCCTCCAACGGAGCTACTTCCTTAATAGACGACACATACCCTTAAATCGGGTTATCCTCAAATGCCTCTTATCACAAACTTGGAATCATTTCCATGATCCACACACTTCACATTTTACAACATTAACATACACTACGTAACAACACTTAACAACACTTTGCACGTTTCCATGTGCACAACATAACACCGCAATAAATATTGCATCACAACAAACACATAACACAACGGGAATGATTCTCTTAGGAACCGACCCAAACATCACCAACATACTGGTGAGCCTAGAGATTGTTGCCAGTCTCATGATAAGCTCGTTACATAACTCGTTACCGTTTCGTTAAATGAACGGTTAACTTAACACAAGGTGTCTCGGATATAGTGATCCAAGCACACCGAAACAAACATAACAATAGTATGCCCCTGTGGCCCGACGTGAGTCAGTAATAGCCTTGGTTAAGCTAAAGGGAAGGTTGGGAACCAAATTGGAAAACAACCATAACATACAGAGAGGATCGAACCTGATATGACAACGACCCCCATACTCACACGCGTGGCCGGAACAGACCGGACTCCTCATTCCCCCCGTTAGCACTTATTAGAAGTTCATCTTTGAACTTTATTAAACAATCACAAACATTGAGTTAAGTCTAGTCAGACATACACAAGGGAAAGAGAGTCATACCTTCACATACAAACACCACGCACAAACATTACATATCCAACTCACGCATAGCCGTGGTTAGAACGTTCCTTAGGTCGGAAACGTTATTACCGGATACCGTTCTCTTACGTTTACCTAATAGTGGTTAACTAGCCCTTCAAGCGCATTAGAGGTTACCGGTATCGGCACGTAAACATACAATAACAATAATGACTGTAAACTCGTTTCATGGTTTATATCATAACGTGGCAAACATACAGAAAAACACATTGGCATACAAGCCGGTGTAATCCGTTAGGACACAGGTTGCAAGAAAACCATACCTGTCACCGGAGTCCACTTATCCTGTCCATTTATGTTCCTCGAGCAATTCTCGAACCTGTTAACATCACATGTGTTTTCATTAACATTGGGGTTTGTTTGTTTAATGTCTAACGCTTACTTTCCCCGTTAACTTGTTAATAACTTAACATTTTTAACTTGTTTTACTCTCACATTTTAATACAACTTTTACCCACTTAGTGTCATAAAACTCCCTAACATGTCCTTACCATCCTTATAACATCATTACCTACCAATCCCCATCATCACATACATTTCATAACCTTAAACCATGTTTTTGGTCCGACCGACCCACCGACCGCTGGGTCGGTCCATTACAGGACCCCTTTTACTTCCTTACAGACATGCCCGTCCGACCCACGTCCGACCCACCATTCTGGGTCGGTCCATGTGCGAACATTTTTCCACCTTTGAAACTTGACCGACCGACCCATGTCCGACCCACCCTTTTTGGGTCGGACCATCACCGAACATTTTCCCAACATTTTACAGAGGCTCGACCGACCCACAAACTGGGTCGGCCCCTGGGTCGGTCGCCTTCTAAACTTACCAAAACTTTGCCAATCTTCACCAAACTTCTCCTAAGGCCTCTTAATGTGTTCTAACATCATTTGGTAACCTTACATCCACATACAACATCCATGAAACTCATTTTCTAACTCCTTAAGCCTTTACTTATTTCCTTGTAAAATTCCTTAACACTTTCAACATTTGTACTAGGTTCCTAAATGGTGCTTCTCACCTATTATAACTACTATCCCAAAACACTTTCTCCTCATCTTAACATCATCTCTTAAGCATCATTTTCTTACTAACTAAATCTCCTTTCCACATCATACCTAAACATCACTTGTTCCTTGAATATCAACATTACCTAAACCTTAAACAACTTCCTCCAAGACTTAAACATCCTCAAACACACATTGAATTCCTAGAACTTCCAAGATACACACCTAAATCCTTGCATCACTCTAAATCACCTTTACACATGTTTTCTTCTCAAGTAAACATTCATTCACCTTTAACACTTCCTAGTTCACCAAAACTCCTTAAACACTTAGAACTTCTTACACATTTCCCAAATTTGGCCATAGCTTCTCTAGTATATACTCACATCCAACACTTAGGTTTTTACCTTATTTCATTCAAAACACCTAAAATCCGTCAAACACATTTTATACACAAACTTCACACATTAAGCACTACATCACAATATAGTGCATAACTCAAATTGCTTGGCACTTAGGCCCTTAAATAACATGGCTCTTAGGCCCTTAAATTGCATAACCTTAAACACTGAATTTCCCACATAAATAATGCCTTTGACCTGCAAATACATACACCAAACATATGTTCTTTTACTAGTCTCCTTGAGAACACTTTACTAGGTCACTCACCATTGGCTCCTTAGGTATTTTATCAAGCAAATCAAGCTCATGTTCCTAAGGCATTTAAACTACATTGAGATAGTTTGTTTACCTCTTTTTCCTCACAAATTCTTTCTTGGTTCCTTGTAAACCGGTGGGGTGTTTGGTTGTTTGTCAACTTCTAAACATTATACAAACAACATAATGAGTATTCAAGCATTATGCTTCATCTCATTGTAAACCCTAGTTACACATATTGTTTTAACACATTAAGGTAATTGTTTTACCTTGGAATTGGAAGAGAACTTGAACAAGTATCAAGAGAGGACTCCTCCTAGCCCTTGGAAGATTCAAATGAAGCTAGAACAAGGCAATATAAGAGCTCCATTAATGGTGAATTTTCGGATAACAACAAAACATGGAGGAAACATGGATTTTCTTTGAGTTTCCTTACCTTGAAGCAAAGGAGAACAAGAACATGTGAAAAGATGAGCTCAAGCTCCTTCAATGGTGAATCTTCATGGCACCAAAATTGAGTTCTTGAAGATTTGAAGAGACAAGATTGTAGAGCTTGGCTTAACTAAGAGAATGGTGGTGTTTGTTTTTGATTTGGTTAAGTGAGCTAGATTTAACAAGAGCTCAAAGATTGGTTTCAATGGTGGTGTTGGTGTGCTAGCCAAACCGTGAGAGAGAGCAAGAAGGGAGGGAGAGAAGCAACCGTGTGAATGAAGAAAGGAAGGGAAATGAGAGAATGAGATAGAACTTACTTTTTGAAGATATTTAAGCCTTAAAGCAAATAGTAACTATGAGTCACATTTATTTACTTAACAAGTTAACATACTTGGTGACTCCTCACTACAAAAACCGGCCACCATTATGCCTAGGAGGGTGTTTTGGTCTTTGTTGACCAACTTAATCACTTATAACATTATATGTTACAAACTAGTTATAAAAATCACTATTCACCAATAACAAGGCACATAGAAGTGAAATTTTTGATTTCCCACTAATATGGCCACCCAAATGTGATACTATATAGTACACATGTTAGTTAGAGTAATGATGGACATTTAGCCATTCAAAACTCATTTACAAGACAATTTTTCAAAAACGTGCTTTAAGACTTCTTAAAGCACATTTTGCGTTTTAACTTGTTTTCAAGCTTGGTTTTCTTTGGTAATTGATTTAATATGTTCATTAACATATTTATAAGATATAAGTATGACCATTAGGTCTTATACAAATTTATCCCAAGCTTAGAGCACATTTTTGCTCTTATTGACTTTAAGGTATTACCTTGTGTTTTGTTTGGTTTCATTGTCTGCCAAAGTTTCCTAAGGACTTATTTAGCCTTATTAAATCATAATTAAATGTTATCAAGTCTTGGTAGGCTCTTTGGGTCCTAACCAAGTTCACTCATAGCTTAGAGCATGTTTTTGCTCAAACTGTGTCTTAGTGCTTTATTGCACTTTACTATGTTTAAATTGTTCACTGATGTTTCTAAGGCACTTTTTAGCCTTTACATACATAATTTGATATTTAAACCACATATCAAGGTTTGGGGTATTTCACTGACATGTCGGATGAGCTGGAGTCTATTTCGGGATGGAATAAAGGAAGTGGGGGAGTAGGCAGTCGGGTCAAACGTCCAGAACTTCTGTCCCAACGTCTTTCTGAAATCTTGCCCTCCCTGTTTTAAAAACAAAAAACATTTGGGCATGGGCCTTCAATGGCATGGAAAGGCTTTTCTATAAGGATCCTTATGTTCTAATCACAAGACTCTTTTGCCTTTTCGGACTGTTTGGGCCGAGCGGGCCGGAGATTTTTGGCATGTGAATGGGCGAGCAATCCTAAAGGGAATAATGGAAACCTTCGAGCTTATCCTGAGGGGATGATTTCGTGGAGGTAAAGGCATTTGGGCCACTCAAACCTTCAAGTGTTTCACTTGGACTGGGAGAGATTGAAGGATCGATACAGACATTGGGCCTGAGGCCCAGGAGGAGAAACATATACACAAAAGTCTTGTGTAAGGAGGGGATGCAAATATCCTCACAAAATGACTCAGTCCAACGGGTATAGATCAATCCGGAGAGGTGCTTGGGGCGCGGGCCCAGGTCACCACAAAGGAATAGGGCTTGCACATTATTCTCATTGGGCTTCCCCACTTTTTCACATCACCTAAAGGTGTGCATCTACGGTCGGGTCTTTGACTGACCAAACAATGGGCTAGGTAAGGGTACTGCCAGGAAAATGCTTGGGGCTAAAGCCCAAGTATTAAGGGGGTGTGGTTAGACGACACCCTCCTCTTTTCCCCCACTTATTCACATCACCTAAAAGGTGTGAGTCCTTGACAGGGGACCCTCAAATGGGTCCCGAGGTGAAATCGGTTTGCGTGGACCCTCACTCTCATATGATGCAAAGGTGCAGAAAATTAAAGTGCGCATGAAAGTAAACAAACAGAATAATAAAGCAATAAACAAACATTTTCGAGTTAAGCCCTCTTTCTTAAAATTAAACAGGTTAATATTAAGAAGTGGTCCCCAGCAGAGTCGCTAGTCTGTGAGCCTCAATTTTAAACCCTATCCTATGTTGATTCGAGTTGATTAGGATCTAGACGGGTTTTAGATCCACTTATAACCTAAGATTAATAACTATGTCATATAAAAAAAAATTATTAAAACCTAAGCTAGCTCACTGGAACCTATTATGAGTCGCCTCCTAATTTTTACCTAGATCAAATTAGGAAAGGTAGAGTTCGGGTTCGGGGGCTTGATATTCGACTTAATTAGGGTTCAATTACTTTCATTACACCTAGAAGTCGTTTTTCCTCTACTTAGTTTAATTATGGCTTATTACGAGTCATTTTTAACCTAAGTGTGCGCTTCTATTTTTTTTATTTTCAAGGGTTTTATGACAGAAAATTGAAGTGAAATTAAAAGCTACCTAAACTAGGGTTTCGGAGGTAGAATTATGTCAAATTTTAATTACGTCCGTAGCCACGGACCTAATGTCTGAGACCACGGACCCCAATTGAATTAAATGATTTCGAAAATAGAACTAAAATAAAAACGCAAACTTGAAAAGTCCGGGGCCACGGATAGGGTGTCTGTGGGCCCGGACATGTATTGACAGAAACCCTAAAATTTGAAAAATATAAAATCCCGCCACCGTTCGTGGGTGTCCGTGGTCACGGACAACCCGTCCGTGGTCCCGGACAATGGGTCCGAGGTCACGGATAACCCACGGACAGTGGGTTTTTGATGGCTCCCGACGGTGTTTTGAGCTTAAATTTTATGGGTGTGTAGCCTAAAAGATTGTGAACACGTTAGTAATTGAAAAAACTCAATTTGAAATCAAATTTGATATGAAACTTAGCAAACAAGTAACAAGGCAGTAGCTAAACAATTAGTGACACAAAAGCGAAAAAGAGTTAGTTTGAACTCAATTTTGAGGCAAGACTGAAAATATCATAGGGAGTTAGGAAAGTGGAATTTCTACCTGTTTTACATTCAGATTCACAATGATTCTTCACACCGGGATTCATCGAGTGCTCCGTTGATGGCAGACCCGAAAGGTTTCTGAACCAAGCTTCTGGTTGTTGGTTGTTCTTGCTGTTCTTCATGTTTTGGTGGTGTTTATGTGGGGTTTTGATGATTTTGGTGCTTTGGGGATTGGAAAACGAGTTTAGATGGTGATTTCAGGGGATTTTC
>CM041783.1:123630690-123770825 GCA_023374045.1 Limonium bicolor | reverse complement strand
TGTTTTTGATTTGGACAAGTGAGCTAGATTTTACAAGTGGTCAAAGCTTGAGTTTCATGGTGGTGGTGATATTACCGTGAGAGAACAGCAAGAAGGGAGAAGAAGTTGGAACCGTGTGAAATGAAGAAAGGAGAAGAGAGAATGAGATAAGATTGCTTTTAAGAAGATATTTGTTCTTATAAAGTAAAAAATAGTTATATTAGTCATCTTTATTTGTTTAACAAAATAACAAGTGGGTGGTGAGTCACCACACTTAAGAAACCGGCCCCCTTTATTAATATGAGGGTACTTTAGTCTTTGTTTGTCAATTTAATTACTTAATACAACATATATTATAAACTAGCTTATAAAAAGCACTATTCACCAAAACAAGGCACTTAGAAGTGAAATTTTTATTTCCCATTATATAGCCACCCAAATGTGATACTATATAGTACACATATATATTTAAGAGTAATGATGGACATTTAGCCACTCAAAACTCATTTACAAGACAATTTTTCAAAAATGTGCTTTAAGACTTCTTAAAGCACATTTTGTGTTTTAACTTGTTTTCAAGCTGGTTTCTTTGGTAATTGATTTAATATGTTCATTAATATATACATAAGATCTTGGTAAGTTCCTTAGGTCTTACCCAAGCTTATTCCAAGCTTAGAGCACATTTTAGCTCTTATTGACTTTAAAGCACATTTGTGTTTCTTTCGTTTAAATTTGTTTACTAATGTTTCTAAGACTCTTTTAGTCTTAGTAAATCATGTTTTAATGTTTAATCAACATACCAAGGTTTGGGGTATTTCACCACCGATTATAATTTTTTATGTCTAACACCGAAATAGAGATATTTGAACTAGAAAACCATTCATTTTTATGTGTTTATGGAAAAGGACTCTCATTTTTTTCTTTCTCCTTCCTTTCTCGCAGTGGGATGGCAGTGGACTTTTCCTTTCCTGTTCACACACAACAATTTTGGAGACAGCTCACCTATGAAATTTGTTTTTCTTATGTGAAAAACTATATGTTATAGAAATTGTTTTATAAAACTATTTTATCTTATATGTTTAATATTGAAGTGGAAAAAACGTGCCCAAAAGCAAACAGGAAGGTCGAAGTGTGATGTAGGTAGTAATGTTTATGTAATGATGACTTGACGAGAATTCTCACGGTAGCTTTAAGTGTAGAAAAGAAAAGGTAGGCTTGCTTTTGGTTAATGTCAAAGAGAGTGGATGATGGATAGTGATAAAAGATGATGATGGATTTGTTCTTTCTACGGATTGCACAGTGGGGTGAGAAAAGATGGAATTTCGTTCTTTCACAGTGGGGAACACACCATGTGAATTTTTTGCTTGTATAGTGTACTGGAAAGGAAGAGTTAGGATTGTAGGCTACTTGCTAGTAATTGTGGAGGTGTGGCTGCGTTGAGACAGAATAATAAATCAATCTCTGATACCACTAATGGAAATAAAAGACCAATATACAAACGAGAAAAGAGAATGAATATTGAATCAATACACTAAGTGACTGTGAGACCAGTCTGTTATAGCCTGGTTGACAATGTTAAAGTGAGATAAATTAGCTAAATAAAAGTAAACTGATAAAGGTGAAAATAATAAATAAACACAACGGCTATATGATCTATTCTACAACAATAAATAGGAAAGAAACTGAGTAAAATAGGAAATGTGATAAAAAAATAGGAAAACAAAATATCAGGATCAATATATATTTTAACAATACTATGGATGCCAAGTAACTTAGTTGACAATACTCTCCCTCATAAATGGTTATTTGTATGCTCCTATAAGTCCCGCTCAGTTTGCCACCCAATCTTGAAGTGCATGCTCTATTCTCCCATATAAGTAGATGGCGAAGGACCACTCATTGAGCTTATCCGTTTGCGTATATCAATAGGAGAGAATGTTAACTTTGTAGCAGTACTTAGAATGATGGCGACTTGCACTTGCACACTCATCTTAGAGTAATAGTCACCTACATACTTCTTTAAGAGTGAATACTACTTACCTACAATTCCTAAACTACATGATTTAGGCTTCAAATAAGTGAAGGTCACTTAGAGAAATTCACTTCATAATTCGTAGCCGCTAGAGGGTGCAAGTAGATACAGATCACAACGATCGAGGGGATCATTTTGCAATGTTTCTTAACCTCTAGAGAGTTGGAAACAAATTTTGAACAAAAATTGTGGTGCGTTAGAAAGTTACAAAAAATTTGTGGTCGGTTAGAAGGTAATGAAGTAATCCACCAAACAGAAGAAAAGATTGAAATGAGCTAATTAAAAATACATAAGCCTCTTTTATACTAAAAAACGAGGGGAGAATAAAGTTTCTTCTAAAAAATCTTACTTATAGCAACCTAAATATTGTTGTGAGAGTTCATATGTACACGAAAAGTTAAGCTTGGGGGAAGTATGACATCAGTGTAAGAACAAAGTGGCAATTAGGACTGATAATTTTGACGCAACCTAAAGACCCGACCTAAAATCGGTTCGTAATATATGGGTTCGAGTTGAGATTTTTTACTTGTTTAACTTTGTGTCAGGTTTGGGTTACCCATTGTTCGTGTTTGGATTGGGGATGAGTTAAAAGCTCCTCCTGACTCAATCCGGCCCATTATTTATATTTTATTGAAGAAAAAAATATGCATAAAATATATACATATGCTAGCATGTCACTTCAACTCTTTATAACCCAATAAATATTAGTTGATAAATGTAAGAACACTATCACACTTTTCTCATCATCCCATAAATAATTTGATAAATACGTTTTTTTCAAGATTGACAAAATTTATTATATATATATAGATCGGATTAGGGTAAATGAAAACCATGAATTCATTAGTTACTCTCAAGAAATTTAACAAACTTTGATAAGTTGATAATGTATTTGGATTAATAAAATAAAAATTGTTAAAAAGATGTATTTAGAAAATTTTAGGTCAAACGGATTGAATTGGGTTGAATAATTTTATATGGATCAAGCTAGAGATAATAATTTATAACTTAATTATTTTTAGACTAAAGTCAAACCCAACATGTTTATTAAATGGGTTGACCTGACCCAACCCAATTTTAATCGTCTCTAAATATGAAACTCAAAGTCAGCCCGTCTATTACACAAGTTGACCCAAGCCAAGCCAACCCAATTAATAAATCATATCCCAATATGAAACTCAAACTGCATTTATTAAACCTAAACCTAACCCGCGTAACGCATTAAGTTATATATAAGATAATAGTTTGACTAATTAACACTTTTTTTGTAATTCTAAGATATTCTTAACTTTACTTTAATGAAAATTTTAAGTTTTTAATATTTGTATATCTTATTAATATTAAAATTTAATCGAAGATAATATATCTATAATTTATAATATTTATTTATTAATTACTTAAACAGATTACACTGGTTACATATATTAATCAAACCCAACACAATTACTAAACGGGTCAAACCGGATATAACCCATCTAGTTAATTGTGTCAAATTTCATGTAGTGACGGGTCGTGTTAAACTATGACCCTAGTTAAACTAGATCTCTGAGTGATTTACTCTAAGACTCCGTTCGATAATAGCGCTCAAACGCAGCAATTGTTGCGTTACGAATGAGCTGCCTATGGTTATCCAATGTAGATTTGACAGCTAAGCCTTGGTTAGTCTTTTGTCCAATAAAAATATGCCATCTGTTCTGATTTTTTTGCAGAAGCATATTAATCTGCAACTCGCCATCAACGAACGGGACCTAAACTCAAAGGTGCGCTCTTATCCATTCACTGCCTCTCATCTCTATCATAGCCGATGGAAGGAGTAATCTAGTCTCCATCGCTAGGCTCTTCTTAAAGCTCGTCTTAAAGCAATGTACAGTAACCAGTAGTGGAACAGTGGTTTCTCTCAGCACAGCTAGAACAGCAGTAGAAATTACAGCAAAATAGGGGCTAAATTCCCTCTCTCCGACATAGCATTGCGATAGATGTTATAGTTTACACTAGTAAAGATTTGAACTTGCCTACAGATAACCCAATTGTTCCCAGTAGCTCTAGAAACTCATCATCTAGGATGATATAACAAGCTCAGTAAGAATTCAGGACAATATACACACCACAATCTGCCTACTAGCACTAGTTATTAATATTGATTCCATTACAAATTTCACTCACAAGGCCAATAAAGATTCAGGTGATCAGTGAAACGAAGACAATTTGACATAACTGATCATACTTGTGGACAGGCACATACATTCACTAGTTATGACTATAAAGCATTTGCATAATTCACAGGCATAATCATAATTTACACCAGTACCAGAATCAGATCATCTACTGCGAGGGTTCATGATTAGCTTGACAGAATTAGCTCACAAAGCTTCATGGAAACAACTAGGTCAGCAGCAAGTACAAATAAGCACAGGATTCAGCTCCTCTTGCTGCACTGCAACAGACTTTTCATTCTATTTCTTCTAAAGCTCACGTTAGGCCAAGCACATACCCCAATGGATGAGCACTTTATCAACCCAATCAAATTAGTCCAATTAAGAATAGCTAAAGGACCATTATCCATACTAGATAATGGTAGACCATTGCAAAGCATCAATTGACACAGTACAGGAGCATAAAATGGTGCGTGAATGGAGAACTTGAAAACACTGTCCCAAAATAACAAGTTCATGGAAGCAGACAATGTGTATGGACACACAATATTACTTCCAGTTCTACAAAAATGAATGGTTCTGAAGCAAGAAAAAAATCTATACTCTAAACATCCCAGACACCGAGGGTTCAACTTTCCATTCGTTATGCTCTACAAATAATAGGAAAAACGAAAGGATAATATTCATATACACATGTCCAGACTTTCTTCTCTGTCATGTATATATGAAGATCTCACACAACATCTCTTCATCACAAACCATTTCAATTGACCTTCAAAAAAGAATGGGAGTTATTTTCCAACCCAACACTAGCAACCTACATACCAGTAGAAAGTAGAGATCCTAGTAATCCACGGCAAGAAGGGGACAACATATGTCTTCATTGTTTTAGCTATGTAAAGGTAACCAGCTAACAAACAACTTCTCTATCAAAATTAACAAAAATCAAAAGACATCGATCCGGCAAAAAGAACAACACTTGCATCAAACAGTATAGGTTTTCTTCCTTCTCCTAGGAGATGCAGTCTTGTACCCACTCTTAGTCGGTTTTCCCCACGGGGTCATGGGATGGTTCCCTTTACTCTTCCTTCACCACCACCGTGTGGATGATCAATTGGATTCATTGCTACACCCTCTCACTTCCGGTCTCCAGCCACGCCAACGGTTCTGACCCGCCTTTCTAAGTTTCCTGGCGCCGTGGCTAGGGTTTGATACAGTCCCAATTGTAGCACGGCACCGCGAGTCCACCAGCTTTTGCTCCCCGGACGGGAGCCGAATCAGAACATGGCCTGGGTTTGGAATCTTCAGTATCTTTGCGGAAGTGCCGGCGGATCTGACCAGCTTTGCACCCTCACCAGGTCGGATCTCCAGGTTGTGAACAATGGTGCCGATTCTCATTAGTGAAAGGGGCATACAGCTTCCGCTTTGGGCGGTGATATCGTGGGTTAGGAAATGCTCAGTACCGAATGGGTTCGTTGGTGTGGATGCCGCCGCCGCCGCAGAGAACTGGCGGGTTAAGGCAGTGAAGACAGTCGAAGAGGCGGCTCGAGCTCTGGACAGCGCCATTGTTTGTGAGATTTGAGTGAGACGATAGGTTTGGGGGGATTTCGCTCGCATACCTTCGTCGACTCTACTTTTCTGAAAAAAGAGAGGAAAAAGTGGATTAAGGGTGTGTTTGTTTCGTGGGAATTAAAATGGTTTTATTTTCTGTTTGTTTAGTCCCTTTATCTTATTTTTTCATGAAATAAAATAGAATTACTCTAGATTATTCTAACTTGAAGAGATTATTTTTCTTGTAACTAATGATTATTGACTGCTAATTGGTTACGAGTGATCGATGACCATGGACCACTGACGTTGACCTGTGATCAGTGGTCATTAATTAGCCTCTGGTGTTTATTGATTGGGATTATTTTTCTTTTCTCTAATTAAACGTGCCGAAGAATTCTGGGAATTCTTTTCATTTTCCACGCATACCATTTTACATTCTATTATGTTTCCTTATATAAGTCAAACGTTCTCTAAGTCGTTTCCGTGAGAAGTTAGTCAGCGATTCATGTGGTTGGAACTTTATTAACTCTTAAAAAAAACACAGTAAATGATCTGGATTGTCGAGTGGAAACCTAATCCGTACATATCGCTCTCGGGGAGGCGATTTTAGAGACGAAATTTTTCGTTCTCTGGTTCTCTCCTGTGCAAGCAGAGAGATTGGTGGTGAGTCGATCCCTTCCTCTCCATTGGAAGTTAGCCCTCTCCCATCTCTTCCTTCAGTTCCAGTGGCGATTTCCCCTTCTTCGCTTGTCGATTTAGGGTCCGCCAGTTTTGATTTTCTCACTGCGTCTCGGTGGGAGGTCTTATCCCGTAGGTGCAGTTTCTGTTTCCTCTTTCTCCGCCGATCAGCAAGGGCAGCGACTGGTGTCTCCAGGGCGGTTCTACTTCCGAGGAGTTGGCTCGGTTTCTTCTGGTCGTCGTCTGGGCAGGTAGAGCAGAAGTGTAACACCCCTCTCCATAATCACGATATAATCTCTCACGTAGCAATAAATAAAACGTCTCGCAGCGGAAAAATAAATAACAATTACAAAACTCACTCGGGTGTCACCGGCCGTTACTCGCCCATGCGAGCAACGCAGCCAAACTACATCCAACTTTCCAATACAAATAAACTGCTAACCGCAGTGATAACGAGAAATTCCTATACATCATACTAAATCCATAATTCATAACTTCGACCAGTAGCGTCTACCCAATCCTGAAAAATACATAACCTTACCATAAGACCATACACATCTTCATTACTATACAACATCTCCAATTACCCTGTTCCTGCTCTTCAGCTCCGACAATGATCAACAACCTGAAATGGTGTAGTATCAGCGATAGACGCTGAGTATGCCGGGCCTGGACCCTAATGTTCACTTGTCTTTTAACCATCTTGTTATTAGATTGGTTTCATGCTTTTCCATTTAACAGTTATAAACAATACTGAAATAAACATGTATAATATACATATTCATCCATCCAAATATTCATAGATATTCAACCATCCATCCAATCCACAATCATTTAATAACACAATCCACAATTATATATCGAACGTATCGAACAATAGCAATATAATGTACAATGTACATTCGCCGTAGCGTACAGTGTTCATATTTAATTTACCTTGGCCTTGTAGGCTCCATCCAACCATCAACACACAATAAAATAACCACAGTATAACCAATGAACAACAAAGCGAAACAACGAGAATAATAAACAAGTATTTAGTCTCGTCCATGGTATTGTTCGCCACTGTATAAGTCTCAATTGTTTTGGTTTTCAGTTATACCTAGTGACAATGTCTCGTTAAAACGACATGTCTCTAGTTACCCATATATTATGGCGGGTCACCCACGGCAGTAGCCACTCCAACGGTAGAGTCTCCGACCAACGAGTCATTCTAGCTCACGGGAAATTTTCTTGATACTTACGGACCCGTACGCGGACATCCTGGTATCGTTTTTGTGATCACAGCGCGCACCAAGAGCACATCCTCTTGGCTTTACTTCCATTCCATTGATTAATTAATTATACCATCGCATCGCATTACCAAATTTTCTAACACAGCAGACTAAGGTCATTAGTCCAATCCGGAGTCTGTAAACTCGGATCCAGTGCTAGATACAGAGCGGCGTATAGAAAGGCCAATGCTCCGTATAAAAGTCTCAATAATATGTATATGTTATTATCATAGTGCTATAACGTTTTACTTACGTTCCTTATATTTCATATAAGATAGCACCATAGCCGCTAGTTCGTTTTTATATATAGGTTCATATATACGAACCAATACTGTTAACTCAACAACAGTAAATAATAAGCAGCTATAATATACAATTCATGCATATTAATTAACACATTCAGACAAACAATCTTATCACAGATCACACAGAAGTCTGAACTGAGGAAGTCCTCGGAGACAATCAGAGACTCATAACAACATACAAGTTATATCAACCAATCCGAGCCCAAGGAGCAACCTTAGGACAACTCGGATCAAACCCCTTTACATACCGTTCACCCTGATTGTATTACGGTGGAGTATGAATCAGCAAGATCCTATGCTCCTTGTAGTCCGCTAGCTCGTCGAGCGTCTTGTCAGAAGTACAATCTAAACGGTAATAAACTATAAGTCAGTCTCCATGACTAACTACATCCGGTATCTCCGAACAATAAGTAACCCCGACAGTTCACCCCTGTTTTCTACAGTTGTTCGTTACGGGTTTCTCTAAAACAGTCGGTTCTGTTACTTAAACGCGTACGTCATAACATTTCAACTGTTAAGTTTAATTCGTTGTATTTCTTTTTAATCTTGTCCACCATCTAGCTTAGGTACATATCCTATAGTTGCATGTATTCATGCATGATTGTAGTATATTATTATTTTTTTGTATTGTATCCAAAACTCATAACTTATAGTTCATAACTATATATATATTTTTTTAAATAGCCACCACCACCATTGAATCATATGGTTTCCAACCAAAATATATATCCACCTTATATACATTATCCTTGTGTATGTATATATTTACCACGTAGGTAATTCCCTGAGTTTAACAAACTCTTATATTTTATGTTACTTTTTATCATCTTTTGTTAGATGATTATTCCCATTAGTTGTATTATATTATACAACCTATATTAAGATTATTATCCTAATATTATGTAACATTTTATGTTGTATATTTACAACTCCTAAGGTTTATTCCATAAACACCTTAGTTTATAAATCCCATTTATTTATAGTTTGTCACATTCTTTGATGTGAATATCCTTACTCATATTAATTCCACCTAAACCATATAATTGTTATAACATTTATAACATTATAGACCTTAGTCTAAATTCATTTTCCAAACTTTGTCAATCCGGTAAAGCCCTTGAATTTATTTAAATTCTATTTTGACCAATAACATTATGTAATGCCATTCCATATGCTATATCATTTGACCTGATATTCTTATTTCCTTTAATTACTAACCTATGGTTTTATACCAAACTATTTATTATTGCCGCATGGGCACCATATCGAAACCATATTCTTTTCATAAACCATAGTTTCCTTTATTTACAAAATCACCCCTTAATTTATGCCATGCTATATATTCCATTTAATATAACATTTCTAACTTATAAAAAGGGTATAACCTATGGTTATTTTTTGTAAATTCCGAACAGCCCTTGTGCTATTCTATAATTGCCATTTGGCCCTATTTATAACATATAGTCTTACCATATCATTAAAACTATATTTTATACACATAACTTATTAAATTCTCTTAATAATTCTAAAAATCACCAAATTCCACCAAAGGGTTATAATTATCCTTATTAACCCATATACTTTCGATATTTACCATTCCACCATCTATTTTTCTCCAAAGTGTCATAATGACATAATAACTATATATTATACATATATAGTTCATTTTAATTCCAAAATCCATCAAATAAATTCCTAAAAATTCCTAATAGCCCATGGGTGTTTAAAATACCATTTTACACCCTTTATTTTCGGTAATAACATATTACCACATATGTTAAAATATTACCTTAAGATACTTATCTTATTATAACACCTTAAATAAGTTATCTAACTTATTTATTTTGGTCAAAACCTAGCATATGGTCAAGGTTGACCTCCTTAATATTTCCTTGACTATTAATTTCCTTTATTCACGGTTTGTACCCATACTTTTCAAAAATTACCATTTAACCCCAAAACTTCATAAAATCTTATAAACTTTATTTAACTCCTTTTTACTTCTAATTTTCGGCCTTATCATTCTAAGCCCCCAAATTTAATTTAATTACACTATAACCCCTTATTCATTTCGGTAATAATTATATATCACCTAAACTTAAATAAAAGCTTGTAAATGCATAAATAAAATGGCCTAAAATACATGGCCTTATTACAAACATTGGCTTGCAAAATGAATTACACATAAATGTCCCAAAATACATATAAATTTTCGGCCTCACCATATAATTTTCATTTATTTACCAAACTTCCACACAATGTCTTAAATTTGACATTTATGCTTGTTTAATTAGTTATAAAATTTATTAACCCATTCCTTAATCATTTTAAGGTCAAACAAGACCTTATTTTACCTCCTCACTCACGGCAATTAATTAGGAATAGCTTAAACTTGTATTAATGTAACAAGTTAAGGTTTTAAGTAATTTATACCTTGATTTAACCTAGATAGAACCTTGTTTGGTTCGGCCACCTTAAGTAGAAATTCTCCAAAGCTTCTCTTACATGTTTTTAGACAGAAAACAAGGCCTAGTTAGTCTCCAAGCAAGATCTAACCATAAGAAGTAATTTAAGTCATGAAAATCATGGATTTTTACCTTAGATCTTCAAGCTTGACATAGATCTACTTCGGCCCTACTTTTCTAGAAGAGAAAGAGTATCAAAACACTCTCAAGAACAAGGTATAAAACCGTGGTGAATTAGCTTGGAAGATAGCTAAGTTTTACCTTGTTTAAGATGCCAAAAATGGTGTTTTGGCTTGGATCTAGCTACTCCTTGTAGATCTTGGTATACCAACTGAATCTACATGAAAAGGAGAAGAAAATAAAGCTAGGAAAAAAGTTTCACAGCCGAATTTGAAGGGAATCAAAAGATATGAGCTTAAAGCACATTTTTACCTTAAATGGTCAAGACTTGAACTTTCCTCCTTAGATCTGGTTATGGCCGAAACTAACACTTCATTTAACCTCCAAAACACTCTACATATATGTATAGAAAATGTTGTAGTCAAGATCAATCGAAAAAGGAAAGAAAGATGAAGAAAATGGGCATTTTTATGCCTTAGGAGCTTACCTAGAGCATGAACTCTCATCAATGGTGCTTGGAGTTCTTACCTACGGTTTAGAGGAAGCCAAGGAGAGAGTTTGGCCAGGAGTCCCACGGTTGGAATGGGACTAATGAGAATGAATGACCTAATTTGCTTAAAACACATTTTTTGCATTTTTTATGATTTAAGTGACTTGGTGACTCATCACCAATTGATTGGTGTTGATAATTGAAGGGAAATTCGGTGGAGACAATTACAAGGGGCAGCCTTCCTTGATTGACAAAGGTAGGGTATGATTGATTCAAATTTGAATAAAAAATGAAGTAATATGTTACTTTAATCTTATAAGTGAAAGATGACTCATCTTGTTTTGTCTTGTTCTTTCTTGGAGTACCATGTAATAGGAGGGAAGGAGGCTCCAACGGCTGCACTCACATGGGGGAAGCAAAAGGTGAGACAAGTTTTGTTTTATAAGGTAAAGTTAACTTTTTGTTATTTTATGCAAAGTAAGGTGGAAAAATAATTGTCACATGGGTTTTGTCTCTTGGTCTATTAATAGACCTCTACCTTCATTTTGTTTAGGTAGTCCAACTCGTGGTCAATGGTCAACATTGACCAACTTAGTCAATGTTGACCCAAACGGGCCCCACTTTAGGGTTTTATTAATATTTTAATATTAAATTTATAAAAATTCGTAAATTCTTGGAATTAAATTCCTAATATCATATAATATGATATTTTATTATATTTAAAGGTATTTATAACCTTTTAGCCCATTTAAGACCAATTTAGAAGACAATTACACAAAACGTGCTTTAAGGAGTTTTAGTGCACATTTTGTGTCGCAAGGCGTTTTTGAGCTCTGTTTTCTTTGAAACGGTTTTGTTGTGTTCCTTACATGATATTTGACCATGGTATCCAATTTATATCATTTAGAGGTCATTAGACCTTTAAGGTATTCTTAGAGCACATTTTTGCCCTTTTGACCTTGAAACATGTAAATGCTTTTTCTTTGTTGGAGTGTTTTCCAACGGTTATAATATGTTTAATATTATGTTAAGACTTAGGACAAATTTTTAGGTCCTAAGAGTTCATTTGGGTATTTATTTACCCTTAACAGTCAAAGGGTGCAACATCTTGTTTTGTGTTGACCACTGTTGTTCTCAGTTGACTTTTAAGGCATGTTTAGGCCTTAATTAATGTGATTAAATATTTAATCCATGTTTTATTAATTTGGGGTATTTCAAGAAGGGTTGATTTTCTGTGGCTTTTGTGATTTTAGCTAAGGTTGGAATAGTTGGGTTGTGTCTGCTTTCGATAGAGGTCTGTCGCTCTGGTGTTTTATGTGGGATGCATGGTGGCGTCTGGGTGGTTCTATTTTGCCGTCTTGGTTTGATCTGTCTGGGTGTTGAGTTCGTGTAGGTCAGTTGCGGGGAGTTGAATTGGGCGTTTGTCTTTGCGTACGAAGCTCTCTGCCGGAGGAGTTTCCCGTCTGTGTGCTTTGTTTCTTTTCCCTGGGTGGAGTCTGGTGTGTGGGCTTGTTTCAGCTTTCTGCCATAACTTGTTTGAGCTATTCTATCCCAGTCTTGGGGTGGGCTGTGTCATATTCAAGGACTTTATATTTCTTCCTCAATGGCTGTTAGGCGTAGTGGAATTCATATACCTTTGGAATTGGTGAATGGTGTGGGCATTCACTTGACTGTCCTTAGGTCTTACTATTGGGGGATGGGTCTCTTCCTAGCAGTAGTGATGCAAGGTTTGGATCAGGCTTTTCTGCTCAATATTGAAGCTGGTGTTTTGTCTGATTGTCCAGTGTTGGAGGTGGTTTGTAGCGAGTTCGGGGGTGATGGGAATCCTATGGTGTTTCATATTAGCAAGAGGGATAGCAGGAGATCTATTACTGCATTTGCTAGTTTGAGAAAAAAAATTTCTGCTGGTTGTATGGTCTCAAGATTTTTCTGTTGCTGAATATGGGTCTGAAGGTCTATCACATCTCAAAGAAGAATGCTAGTCACAAGTGGTGTAGTCTAAAGATTGTGAAAATATACCGATCAAAGAGGAAGGTCATTCAATATAGGCGAAAGTGGTATCTGGTAGTATTGAAGTTCAGAGTTCAGATTCTTACTAGAAAGATCTCAAGCACATTGAATGTGCATATTGTTGGAATTTTAACACGTCAAATAGCCCTGGAGCTTGTCACTTGATGGGTAGCCTAAGCTTGTGTTATAATCCAATGGAAAGATCTATCAAGTGGAGTGTTTGGAGGGAATCCAAGTCTCAGTTACTAAAGCTATCATCTCTGGAATGCTAAGATCTCGGGTTTAGTAAAGAGGAAGAACAGATCAAATAGGGTAGACGAACTCACCTTGTGTATAAGCTATGTGGAGTAGTTCTAAGCTTTGTAAGACTACTCCTTTTGGGATAATGCCGGGGTTAATCCTAGGCTAGTTGGTATAGGTAGAGCCGACTGTTACATGAGGCTGCTCAGAGCCAAGTTTTGTATCTAGCTATTGTTAGCAGTAGATATAGATGTGTTAATAGTCTCTCGGTTTGTAGTATTTTGTGGAGGGAGGTGGCTTCTTTGCTCACCAAATCTCGGTGGTATTGTAATATGTGGATTCCCTATGTTTAAGTATTATGAATGAAAGAATCCCAAGGTTTATCAAAAAAAAAAACTCTTAAAAAATTTCTCTTTTCATACTTCCCATTATTAGGAGTTTAGATGATCCATAAGAGAAGTAAATAATTGATGTGCGCATACAAACTAAGTACAATAGAAGGAAGGGGATAAGGGTGCAACACTGATTGAAATACCCATGAATTTCGAGTTAGAATATGCATAATATATAGTTGAAATGAATAAGTTAATCGTTATATTGGAACGAATATTAAATGATTGGTAAGTTCGAGGTTAGTGTTATTTTAGGGGGCTACTTTTCTCCTTTTCTAAATTGATATAGTTCTAAAATACCTTATCTTTCCCTAAATTATTTATTGTAGATTTATCCATTCTCTACTGACGTCATAAGATCTCCTCACTTCTCTTAAATGAATTACTCAATAGTTATTTATTTACTTATTTATTTCTAAACCATTATCTTCCCCTAAAAGATAATTCCATCCATCCTTATCTTTTTACAACGACTGAATTATTCTTCCTTCTCACCTCATTTCAAATTAGTAAATTATTCCTTTATTTTCTGATTAATTATTTGGTAGAAATCTAGCTTCTCCAGTCATTTACAACACTAATTGTTTAATCCCTCTTTCAAATTATTTACAATACTAATTATTTCTTCTCTCTTCTAAAACTAGTTACATTATTATTTAATTAATATTATTCCTCTCTCTCTTTACAATTAATCTCTGTTTATAATACGATCTCCACCCTCATCCTCTTCATCCACGTCATGACGTTCTACGCTCTTTGTGAGCCTCGATTTTAAACCTTTTCCTATGTTGATTAAAGCTGATTATGATCTAACCGGGTTTTAGGTCCACTTATAACCTAAGATTAATAACTATGTCATATAACAACAATTATTAAAACCTAAGCTAGCTCATTGGAACCTATTATGAGTCGCCACCTAATTTTAACCTAGAGTAAATTAGGAAAGGAGAGTCAGGTTCGGGGGCTTGGTATACGATTTATTTAGGGTTCAAATTACTTTCATTACCCTTCCTAGGTCATTTTTCCTCTACTTGGTTTATTTACGGCTTACTACAAAGTCGTTTTTAACCTAAGTGCGCGCTTCTGTTTTTTTATTTTTTAGCGTTTTTTGACAGAAAAATAAAGTGAAATTAAAAGCACCTAAACTAGGGTTTCGGAAGCAGAATTAGGTCAAATTTTAATCATGTCCGTAGCCACGGACCTAATGTCTGCGACCACGGACCCCAGTTGAATTAAATGACTAAAAACAGAACTAAAATAAAAACGCAAACTTGAAAAGTCCGGGGCCACGGACAGGGTGTTCGTAGGGCCCGACATGTATTGACAGAAACACTAAAATTTGAAAAATATAAAATCCCGCCACCGTCTGTGGGTTGTCCGTGGTCACGGACAACCCGTCCGTGGTCCCGGACAATGAGTCCGAGGTCACGGACAACCCACAGACAGTGAGTTTTTGATGGCTCCTGATGGTGTTTTGAGCTCAAATTTTATGGGTATGTAGCCTGAAAGATTATGAACACGTTAGTAATTGAAAGAACTCAATTTGAAATCAAAATTAATACGAAACTTAGCAAACAAGTAACAAGGCAGTAGCTAAAACAACTAGTATACAAAGCGAAAAAGAGTTAGTTTGAACCCAAATTTTGAGGCAAGACTGATAATATCGTGGGGAGTTAGGAAAGTGGAATTTCTACCTGTTTTACCTTCGGGTTCACGATGATTCTTCACACCGGGATTCGTCGAGTGCTCCGTTGATGGCAGACCCGAAGGGTTTTCGAACCAAGCTTCTAGTTGTTCTTGATGTTCTTCATGTTTTGGTGTTTATGTGGGGTTTTGATGATTATTGGTGCTTGGGATCGGAAAACGAGTTTAGATGGTGGTTTCGGGGGATTTTCGGTATGATTCGGGTGGTCGGGCGTTGGAAAACGTGAGAGAGAGGGGGCTGTGCTTTCTGTCTTCCTAGGGTTCTTGAGAATATGAGATTCTTATTTTATCAAAAAACCTATCCCCTTATATAGACTTTCTTAAAGATAAAGAAAATCTAGTAAAAGTAAGCTTTTTTTGACATTTTCATTAAATGACTTCCCAAAGGAATTTTGCTGTGAAATTTTAACCACATGTCAAGAATGGCAATTATGAATTTTCTGAAGTGGAATCGGATTTTTTAAATGTTGGAATATTTTTAAATTTAATTTCTCGTCAGATTCAGTCAGAAATTGCTAGAAAATTATTGGAAATTCAAAAAATCAAAATTCCAACACCATTATGCTTAAAATGTCATCCTATATCATGGGTTAAAATATCAAAGCATTTCAAGCTGATCTGGGCATCCTTTGGAGGAGAGAGAAAGCTTATAGGAGGTCTTAGGAGCCTTAAAAATTACGAAAACGCCCCTGATAATGACGAAAGCTGCTCCCCATGCCCTGGAACGCGCCAATCAAGCCGGAATCTCTCACTACTTGATTGTAATGCCCCTCACAATACCAAAACCTTGTAGACCCTAACCGGGGGGTCAAAATTTTGGGTATAACAGATTGCCCCCCGTCAACTGGACTTTGTAATGGGTGTGAAAATTTTGGTTGATGCTTGAGTGATGCCCCAAAATTTTGGTAACTACAAAATCCTCCATGTTGTGCGAAACCACATTGACTACGTCCAGCTATTCGGAGGCGCTGACTACCTAAGCAACAAAACGTTGTCGAGCTATTCTGAGGCGCTGACTACCTAGGTGACGAAAATGAAATAATGTCAAGCGATTCTAAGGCGTTGACTACCTATAATAAATGAAATGATGTCAAACTATTCTAAGGCGCTGACTACCTAGGTGACGAAAATGAAATGATGTCAAGCGATTCTAAGGCGTTGACTACCTATAATAAATGAAATGATGTCAAACTATTCTAAGGCGCTGACTACCTAGGTGACGAAAATGAAATGATGTCAAGCGATTCTAAGGCGTTGACTACCTATAATGATGCAATGTCAAGCGATTCTAAGGCGTTGACTACCTAGGATGTGAAAACTTTCTACAAATGCCAGAATGCTGAAATGCTAACGATGCTAATGATGCTGATGCTGATGATGATGTTGATGATGCTAATGATGTTGATGATGCTCGGATGCTTCTGGGGACCGAAACCCGTGCCAATGCTCCTGGCTGGACCCAATGTGGACTTATTGCCATCCCCCCAAGCCGGTGTACAGGGATAACTCCTGGTAAAAACCCTGGGGACTTATTGCCTTTGCCCACCATTCGTTGATCCCAAAGTAAGCTGACATAACACAGGAGGATTTATTGCCATCACCTCGTCAACTTTTCTGTCGCCAGGTTTTGTGACGCGCCTGGATAATGCAACTAGGTCTTATGACGAGCCTATATGAATGAGATGAATGCAATGTGTTTGATGAGAGTGGGTAAGCTAAAGGGTCTTATTACGAGCCTAAAGGAATGCAACTAGGGCTTATAACGAGCCTAAGGGTGGGGATCTAGGTCTTATGACGAGCCTAAAGGTGGATCTAGGTCTTATGACGAGCCTAACAATGGATCTAGGACTTATGACGAGCCTAACATGGATCTAGGACTTATGACGAGCCTAAGGATGGGATCTAAATGAAAGTGAGTCAAGTGTAAATGGGTCTAAATGAATGTAGGAGGATTAGGGCTCAAGACGGGCCGGTGGATGTTTGAATGTGAAGGAAGGGCTTAGGACGGGCCTGAGGGAATTTGATGTGGAGGTAGGGATTAGGACGAGCCTGAGGGAATTTGATGTGGAGGTAGGGCTTAGGACGGGCCTGAGTGATATGAGAGGGTTTTAAAACCTTTGGGTTTCAGGTTTTTGGGCCTCCATCGGTGTCGTTGTTGCAATTGTTGGGACCAACAATTGCCCCCAGTATTTTTCCTTGAGGCGATCTGAGTTTTCAGGGCTTTATGGCAATCAAACGGAACGATCGATTGCCCCCAGTATTTTCTTTGATTAATTGCGCGAAAACAAATCTCATCCTCACAAGGTCAGGGTTTATTTGGATGTGGTGCCTTCTATCCTACACTCAAAGTGTTTGATGTTTGCACTCGTGCCCTCCTTTTGGTTAAGACATCTCAACCATTGAATTTGACATTTGTTAGATTTACGCGTTCAACCTGTTACTTTCACTCGATTGGATACACAACTATTAGGTCAGAAGTCTTTTAAGCTTACAACGTGGCTATGGGGTGTGATGAATGACAACAGGACAACAGAGGAATGTTTAGGGTATGTGGAGCTATAAGGGTGACCAAAGTTACAACTTGCACCTTCTCCTGGACTTGCTTTCTTTGTCTTGAAGTCGCTTGGCTACTTCGTGACGACTTCGCTTATGAGCTTGGAACTCTGGATTTTTGAGTTGTTCCTTCTCTTTTTCCTGATTCTGGATTTCTTCGAGGCTTTTCAGGGTTGCCTTTCTTTGAATCTCTTTTCCTTCGGGGTTCTTGTGTTTCCCGGTTTTGAACTTTGAGAGCTATTTTTGATGTTAGCTCATTGGGATCCTGCCACTTTGGGGCCATTTGCGGATTGCTTCGTCATGCTGGTACCAGTTTTGTTTTTTGGACTTGTGAAGTTGCTGTTCGGAAGTCGGGCTCCTTGCTTCCTTTGGTCACCGAGTCGGTTGTTCATCATTGGCTGGCTTGTTTTGGAGTTAGTAGTGTTATAAAAGAGGATGTACACGAAAAGCTTAGCGGGGTGCCTAGGGTTTAATGTATGTCTGGGTTCACAAACTTTTTGGTTGTGTGGTACTGTACCTAGGTGCTTCGTCATCCCTAATAGTTGTGTATCCGTTCTTTGTTTCTTTTCATAGGTTTAGGCGTAAATTTACAAATTATCTCCTTCGGTCGGAGTCATGCCGTTTACCTACCTACCTTTGAATGTGACCTCTCTGGAGTCGTGTAAAAATGACACGCTCGTTCTCTCTTGGTTTTACCACTCAAGATACTCTCGCGAAGTGTATACTCAGAGACTTGCTTGCACAAAATAAACAAACCTTATCATTCCTTAACTCAGATTGCCCCCAGTATTGCTGTGGGGTTTACTTAAGAAACCTTAGAATGCCCAAGTTATTTATAGACGGTGGCTGTGTGTGATGGTAAATGATGGTGGTGAGTGGTGATGAGGTGATTGCTGAATGATTTATTTTTTGTTCTTTTGGCGGCAGCAGTTTTGTTTTTATGTGTCTGGTGAAATGGTAGAAATGATGGAATGCTGTGACATGTGTGGTGGCTGTAATGGAGGTGGTGAATGCTTGGATGGGAAGGTGATTTTGTACAAGAGGTTTCACAAAAGAACAAAGGTTTCTCCTTTTATATGTTTGCAGACATGCTTTATGAGAGAGAGTTTTCCTTCTTCTTTCCTTTCCTTCTTTTCTTTTTCAGCACATGAACGAATGTATAAACATTAAAACATGAACAAAGAAGAAATTTTATTGATAACCAAAAGAAGTAACAATGACATCGAGTACCAACTAAATGGAAGAGACAACTAAACTAGCTAAAGAACTAAAAGAGAAGACAGAGGAAAAAGACAAAAGCTACGCAAAACAACTAAAGGAAGAAGAAAAATAACAAAGACTCCTAGTGGTGTTCCGGCATAGGATTCCCGAAGATATTCCCGTGCTCTGAGAACTGAAGTCCCTGGTCAATCAGGTCTTGGATCTTATGTTGTAGGGCCCTGCAATGATCGGTGTCGTGACCTGGTAACTGATGGTAGAGACAGAACTGATTTGGACTCCTGCCCAAACGGGTGACTCCTGGTCGGGGCGGAAGAGGCTGTAAGATGTTCTGCTCCTGGAGCTTTTTCAGAGCATGACTCAAGGGCCGACCGATATCCGTGAATTCTCGTTGACTGAAATCCGGTCTTGGAGGTGGTACTGCTCGATAGCTCCTCCCTTGTTCCCTTGGCTGCTGGACTGCATTCACCTCGTACTGTCCCGTGTACCTTTGCGGTGCGCTCTGTGCGTAAGCTGCGCTTGAGTAGGAAGCCTTTGCTGGTTCAGATTTTGGGAACTTTGAATTACTCCCGGATCCTCGAGGATATCCAAGCTTTAGGTCTCCCTTGTGGATCTTCTCCTCCAAAACTCCTACCTGGCCCATGAGCATATCAAAGCTTGGAAAGTACATATACTTTAATTCATCATTGTACTGCTTTTGCATGTTCTCAACAATCATGTGAATTTGTTCCTGCTCATCCATCCTTGTAGGCATGCCTGCTGCCTTCCTCCTCCACCGCTTTATAAAGTCGGACATGGACTCACTTCCCGTTTGGCGCGTGCTGGCGAGGTCGGACCGGGTGATTTCCAAATTTTTAGCATACTCAAAGTGAGTCAGGAAAGCTTCACATATCTCCTCATATGTCTTGGTGTTCATTCTCTGAGTTAGGTACCATCGTTGAGGGATCTCATCTAGGTATCGGGCAAAGACCTTGGCCTTTTACATATCATTGAGCCTCAGGATAGACATCTCGATCAAACATCGCCAAATGAATTTGGGGATCGGTCGAGCCTTTGTAGAGAGCCAAGGTGGGGAGCTTCAGCTTCGCGGGTAGCTCGACATCTGGATAGGATCCCATGGAGAGATAGTCAAAACCAGCGGGTTTACCGGCCTTTTCCATGCGCTCAATGCGCCTCAGAGCCTCTGAACTTCAGCGGCTAACTGGCTCCCGGGAGCACCGCCCTCGTATCCAACTTGGGTGTCATGTCCCTCCAAGGAGATATTGTCCATGCCGTATAAAGGATTGACAAATCCTTGCAGCGGTCTTTCTTGTCTTGCCGCCTCCAAAGATCCTATTTTCTCATGGAGCTCAACTGTTGCTGCCGTATGTCGTGCCTCCAAGGCTTCAATAGCAGCTTGATGTTTCCGTACCAGGCTGGCTATTCGATCCTGCTCCCCTGTCGGACCCTCAGTGGTCCTGCTTTGGGCTGCCGTTTCCAACGCGGCCAACTTATCCTTCAGCTTGGCAATTGTGTCCACATATTTATTTTCGAGTGCCTGGATTGCCTCCTGGTGTTTCAAATCAAAAATTTTCATGAGCTCTTCAACAGAGGTGTTCTGGTTTTCCCACCCTGCCTGCTGATCCTCCTGAGAGATATCGTCATGTGTCTGGACCGACATGTCAGATGAGCTGGAGTCTACTTCGGGCTGGAATAATGGAAGTGGGGGAGTAGGCAGTCGGGTCAAACATCCGGAACTTCTGTCCCAGCGCCTTTCTGAAATCTTGCCTTCTTTCTGTTGTAGAACATAAAAAAAACATTAGGGCACGGGCTTTCAATGACGTGGAAAGGTTTTCCTCTAAGGGCCCTCGTGTTCTAATTACAGGACTCTTTTGCTTTTTTGGACTGTTCGGGCCGAGCGGGCTGGAGATTTTTGGCATGTGAAATGGGCCAACAATCCTAAAGGGAATAATGGAAACCTTCAAGCTTATTCTGAGAGGATGACTTCGTGGAGGTACAGGCATTTGGGCCACTGAAACCTTCAAGCATTTCATTCGGACTGGGAGAGATTGATGGATCGATACAGACATTGGGCCTGAGGCCCAGGAGAAAAAGAACATATGCACAGAAGTCTTACATAAGGAGGTGATGCAAATGTCCTCACAAAATAACTCAGTCCAATGGGTACAGATCGATCCGGAGAGGTGCTTAGGGCGCAGGCCCAGGTCACCACAAAGGAATAGGGCTTGCACGCTATTCTCTTTGGGCTTCCCCACTTTTTCACATCACCTAAAGGTGTGCGTCTACGGTCGGGTCTTTGACTGACCAAACAATGGGCTAGGTAAGGGTACTGCCAGGAAAATGCTTGGGGCGAAAGCCCAGGTATTAAGGGGGTGTGGTTAGACGACACCCTCCTCTTTTCCCTCACTTATTCACATCACCTAAAAGGTGTGAGTCCCTGACAGGGGACCCTCAAGCGGGTCCCGGGGTGAGATTAGTTTATGTGGACCCTCGCTCTCATATGATGCAAAGATACAGAAATTTAAATTGCGCACAAAAGTAAATAAACAATATAATAAAAGCCATAAATAAACATTTTTTGAGTTAAGCCCTCTTTCTTAAAATTAAACAAGTTAATATTAAGAATTTTGTCCCAGCAGAGTCGCTAGTCTGTGAGCCTCGAATTTCAACCCTATCCTATGTTGATTAAAGCTGATTAGGATCTAACCGGGTTTTAGGTCCACTTATAACCTAAGATTAATAACTATGTCATAAACAACAATTATTAAAACCTAAGCTAGCTCACTGGAACCTATTATGAGTCGCCACCTAATTTTAACCTAGAGTAAATTAGGAAAGGAGAGTTCGGGTTCGGGTGCTTGGTAACGATTTATTTAGGGTTCAAATTACTTTCATTACCCTTCCTAGGTCGTTTTCCTCTACTTGGTTATTTACAGCTTACTACAAAGTCGTTTTTAACCTAAGTGCGCGCTTCTGTTTTTTTATTTTTTAGCGTTTTTTGACATAAAAATAAAGTGAAATTAAAAGCTACCTAAACTAGGGTTTCGGAGGCAGAATTAGGTCAAATTTTAATCATGTCCGTAGCCAGGACCTAATATCCGAGACCACGGACCCCAGTTGAATTAAATGACTGAAAACAGAACTAAAATAAAAACGCAAACTTGAAAAGTCCGAGGCCACGGACAGGGTGTCCGTGGGCCCGGACATGTATTGACAGAAACCCTAAAATTTGAAAAATTGAAAAATATAAAATCCCGCCACCGTCCGTGGGTGTCCGTGGTCACGGACAACCCGTCGTGGTCCCGGACAATGAGTCAGAGGTACGGACAACCCACGGACAGTGGGTTTTTGATGGCTCCCGATGGTGTTTTGAGCTCAAATTTTATGGGTATGTAGCCTGAAAGATTATGAACACGTTAGTAATTGAAAGAACTCAATTTGAAATCAAAATTAATACGAAACTTAGCAAACAAGTAACAAGGCAGTAGCTAAAACAACTAGTGATACAGAAGCGAAAAAGAGTTTGTTTGAACCCAAATTTTGAGGCAAGACTGATAATATCGTGGGGAGTTAGGAAAGTGGAATTTCTACCTGTTTTACCATCGGGTTCACGATGATTCTTCACACCGGGATTCGTCGAGTGCTCCGTTGATGGCAGACCCGAAGGGTTATCGAACCAAGCTTCTGGTTGTTGGTTGTTCTTGCTGTTCTTCACGTTTTGGTGGTGTTTATGTGGGGTTTTGATGATTATTGGTGCTTTGGGGATCGGAAAACGAGTTTAGATGGTGGTTTCGGGGGATTTTCGGTATGATTCGGGTGGCCGGGCGTTGGAAAACGTGAGAGAGAGAGAGAGGGGGCTGTGCTTTCTGTATTCCTAGGGTTCTTGAGCATATGAGATTCTTATTTTATCAAAAAACCTATCCCCTTATATAGACTTTCTTAAAGATAAAGAAAATCTAGTAAAAGTAAGATTTTTTTGACATTTTAATTAAATGACTTCCCAAAGGAATTTTGCTGTGAAATTTTAATCACATGTCAAGGATGGCAATTATGAATTTTCTGAAGTAGAATCGGATTTGTTAAATGTTGGAATATTTTTAAATTGAATTTCTAGTCAGATTCAGTCAGAAATTGCTAGAAAATTATTGGAAATTCAAAAAATCAAAATTCCAACGCCATTATGCTTAAAATGTCATCCTCTATCATGGGTTAAAATATCAAAGCATTTCAAGCTGATTTGGGCATCCTTTGGAGGAGAGAGAAAGCTTATAGGAGGCCTTAGGAGCCTTAAAAATTATAAAAACACCCCTGATAATGACGAAGCTGCTCCCCATGCCCTAGAACACGCCAATCGAGCCGGAATCTCTCACTACTTGATTGAAATGCCCCTCACAACACCAAAACCTCGTAGACCCTAACCGGGGGGGGGGGGTCAAAATTTTGGGTACAACACTCTTCTTCCCCAAACTCACAATCTCCCGTTCCTCTTCCTGCTATTGTCAAGTTTCTTCCCTGGTGTCAAATTAGCATAGAAGGGTAAGGTCTAATACCTGGTAAGGTTTTGGGATTATTTTGGGTTGTGTATTGATGGTTTATGATCGGTGTTTATTCACAATTCTAGACCCCGAATTCGTTGACGGGCGCTATTAGTGATTTTGCTAAGCCGTCTTCATAGTGCTGTGCATAATTAGGTAAACATCCGTGCTCATAATTGTTTTCTCATGTGATTTGTGAATTGTGGATGAATTATTAAAACCCTGATTTGGGATTTTGGAAGTTGGGAATTATTCCCCCACGTATTCAGGATTCAATGGCTTTACAAATTGGAATTGATTACAATTTTTGGGAGACTTTCACTGGATGAATTACTTGGTTTATTATAACCCAAATTTTGATTTCAGAATTTCGCATTTTATTTCGTTACAAAGCTGATTAAGTGGATTGTTTAATCCTTCAGGACATGGGAGTCCTTTTAATTAAAGGCAAGGACAAGGAGGTCTTTCGCCATTTATTGATTAGGTAAGGATTAATTAAGTTAACAAATTATTTTATTAACTCTTTTGATCACGTTTAGAATCACGATCTTTTCCATGCTCAGAGTTTCCTCATTGACAGTTCTCTCGACGTTCCTCTCCCTCTCTTGCTCAACGTTCTTCTCTTCTTCTCTCTCGATCTGTCAAGACTTGGCTGCTGCTACTCTCGTTCAGATTCCGAATCCTTGCTGTGGATTCCTTCCCTTTGCGAATCCGTATCAATTTAAGGTATAGGAATCAGCCTTTGTAAATTCTTCAGTTCGAGACCTTCTCCATTCTCATTGTTTTCTATAATGCTGTGGTGAATCAGTGGTTGCGCTGCAGTCTCTATCGGTTTCTCTTCCGCTGTTGGCATTCTGCGATTCCATTGGTAGATTCAGGTAAGGATCAAGAATTCGTTGCCGTGGCAGTTTCTGGGTTGTGACACCTCTCTGTTTTCTGAATCGGGAATTGTTCTGCATTTGTATTTTACTCAGTGATTTGGAATTGCGCTTTCGGTCTGCATTTCGGTGTCTACTTTGGCTGGGCTGTGCTGTTCAGATTTGAGGAAGTTTCCTTCTGCTAATTCGAGGTAGGTGGCTTGCGGATTCGATTACTGTGTTCGGCTATGGGGAGTTACAATTGATTTCTGGTTATGTTGATTTGCGTTCGTGGTTATTCTACCTCTGATTTGTGATTGTGTTCCCCATTTAAACCCCCATAGTGTTAGTTTAGGTTATGGCTTTTACCATTGCAAAATTGGTGATGTTTTGTGTTTCTGTTCGTGTGCAATTTGTTTCTGGAGAACTACATTTTTCTACATGTCTGAACGTCTGTCCGAACATTGAAGTTCGAACAGACCCTGTTTGCGTTCTATTTTCTGAGTTTTTGTACGTGTCCGAACTTCCGTCCGAGCTTTGATGTTCGGATGGGGCGCGAGGACGAATCCGGCTTACAAGTCTCGTATGGTATCCAAACTTGTAAGTCCGGACAGAAGTTCGGATACTTCTTGCTGCTTCATCTGATTTTGCTTTGACATGCGTCCAAACTTTGACGTTCGGACACATGTTCGGACTTCACCGCATATCTGATTTCCGAAAGCGTCCGAACATCCGTTCGAGCTTCGATGTTCGGACACCCCTTTGTCTACCTCTGTTTTTAGTTCGACTTGTGTTCGAACTTTGACGTTCGGACACATGTTCGGACATTCGTCTGGTTTTGGTTTTGAGTCTCGACTTGTGTCCGAACTTTGACGTTCGGACACATGTTCGGACACATGTTCGGACATGGCACTGTTTTCACCTTATCTTGCTCGATTGAGCTCCGTTTTGACTTCCATTTACGGGATTGAATTCCCCTTCTGATTACCAAGCTATATATAAGCTTTGTGGTGCCATTGGAGCACATATGCTTATCTGTATTTAAGATTATGTTTTGGGACCTAGTTATCTCTGTATCTGCACCGTGGATGGTTGGTTTAGCTATCTCGTAGCGCGCTGCATAGGACATCCTTCTGTTTCATGGGTGTTTTCCCCGTTCTATTCACAGGTTTCCACCTATTCTGCTCACGAGTGATGTTTCCTCGTTTGTTCACGGATTGTATCCGTTCTGTCTGTATGTTGTGATTAACTAGGGTCCTCTTCTGTTTCTGACTCTATCTGCTTTGAACTCTGTTTAGTCCTATTGTGTTTGGACTTCTGCTTCTGCCTTCTGATTTGGAATGTGGCTTCCTTTGTCTACTTCAGATTGGATAACATTTTATAAATGTTTTGAGCATGCTGGTTGATAAAGTTAGTCATCTACTGGCATAGTTGGATGCTCACTCCCCTACTCTTACTAACATTGCAGATTGATCAGCGAGGATCACCTGTTCAGCTTATGGAGTTTTGCTTATGTTTATTCTAGTTCTTTGAAACATTCATGTTTAGCTTTGTAGCCTACGGGCCTGAGTAGTGTTTGGAAACTACTTTTTTGAATCCTATTTTGATAGTTGGTTTGTATTTGGGTTGAGAATACTTTGTTACATTTTGATACACTTTTATACAAGTATTTTGTTTGGGCCTTTAATGCGTTTGTGAATATTAGTTTAGAGCCTTGCGTATTTAATAGTATTACGCGGCGTGTGACATCCTTAACTCCTAGGCCAGTGTTGGGGGTGTTACATTTAGTGGTATCAGAGCTCTAGGTTCTAATCTGATGGAAAGTTAGCTTAGTCAGTCAGTTGTCAATATCTATGCTATGGAGACTCGTGTCTGAATTGCTTGCTCTGTGGATTTTCAGAATGCCGCCACGAAGAGCTCCAGTTACTCCCCAGGGCGATGTCACCGAGGCGGTCCAGCAGTTTATGACTCAGCTGCTGTAAACGGTTGCAGGTGGAGGGGCCCCTGGAGGAGGAGCAGCTCGTGGTGGAGCCGCTGGTAGTGGTGCAGCCGGAGCTGGGGCTGCTGATGCGGGAGGACGGAATGTGAAGGCGCTTCAGGAATTTATGAAGCTGAAGCCTCCGACATTCGATGGGGCAGGAGACCTCCAGGAGGCCAGTCATTGGTTGACTGAGGTGGAGGACCTACTTCGGGTCATGGGCTCCGAGGAGGAGCAGAAGGTGGACTTCGCCACCTTCCTATTCAAGGCCGAGGCCAAGGAGTGGTGGAGGTCTGTGATGGGGAGGTTCCCACAACCTTGGACGTGGGATTAGTTTACTAGGAAGTTCAACAAACAGTTCTACCCCGATGTTTATAAGGACCAGCACATCTTGGAGTATAACCGGCTCCGCTAGGGTCGGGACATGAGCGTTGAGGAGTACGTCAGGAAGTTCATCAGCCTTTCGAAGTTTGCACCTGAGCCCGACGAGCATAGGAAGACCAGGAAGTTCGAGAATGGTCCGAGGCCGACATCCGCTCTACTGCGACGCTACTGCGTCACAAGACCTTCAGGGACGTAGCTGACATCGCCTTGTTGGTAGAGCTGATTAACTACACGGATGGGTCGGGTTCGGACTGGGCTAAACATAAATTTTCAGCCCAATTGGGCCAAGTGTTTAGTCCAAACCCGCCCAATCGGGCCAATCTCCTGAACCCAACCCACCCACCTAAAAAATGCTCATGCCATAGCCTGGCCCGCCCAGCCCGCTTTTAACTAAAATTTCTCTATTTAGTAACATAGTTTTTAAAGTATAGATACATAGTATAGATTTTGAAGAGTGTGCACGACATAAAACAAATTTTATAAGAAATAGAGTATGCGGTCCATTCAGTTGAATAATTACTACTGTACTATTGTAAGTATTTTATTACTTTTGTTTACATATTTACAATAAGATATACTAATGTAAGATGTATTATGACATTCGGGCCGGGCCGGGCCATTAACTGGGTAAAATATTTAGCCATAACCCGGCCCGAAAAAAAAATTCGGGCTACTTTTTTTGTCCAAACCCGCCTAGTTATTTTTTCTACCCATACCCATTGGTCGAAAATACGGGTTGGGCCGGGTTGGGCTATCTTGATTATGATCGGCTCTACTTGTTGGTAGAGGCCGATCTGAAGGGCCGCCAGTCTGGGGGTAAGGACCAGAAGAGGAAGCAGCGGTCTGAGGATGGGGATAAGAGGGATCAGTATGCTTCTCAGAAGAAGCAGTCTACTGAAGACCAATCTGGGGATCGTCAGGGTTCGAGAGACAGAGGTGGATCGTCATCATCATCGTCGGCCCCGAAGTGCCAGGTGTGTGACAAGTTCCATCGGGGTCGGGATTGCTACAAGAAATCAGGAGCCTGCTTCAAGTGTGGTTCCTTGGAGCACAGGATTGCTGACTGCCCTCAGGCCGAGAGGAGCAAAGGTAGCTCAGGAGGTAGGACTGGAGGGTCCACCTCAGAGTCTAGAGATCGAGACCGGGCAGAGCAGAAGAAGCCCCAGGGCCAGGCCAAAGTCTATGCGATGGCTGGAGAGAGGGATCGATCCACTGACAGAGTTGTCACAGGTATTCTCCAGCTGTCCTCCCGTTCTGTTTTCTGTTTGTTTGACTTTGGAGCCACCCACTCTTTTATTTCTATTGAGTTGGTGGGTGAGCTCGGTTTGCTTGTTGTGCCTTTGGGTATTGAGCTGTGTGTGCATAGTTCGTTAGTTAAGGATTCTTCTGTGCTTCTGAATTCTGTATGTAAGGATAGTCCGGTGTTAGTAAGAGATAGGACTCTTTATGCTAACCTCATCCCTATGGAGATGACTAGTTTTGATGTGATCTTGGGTTTGGATTGGCTTGCTGCCCACCATGCCCATATTGATTGTGCCGCTTCGAGAGTTACGTTTGAGGAGCCGGGTCAGCCCCGCCTGACTGTAGCAGGGAATGGAATCCCGTGCTCGCCGCCAGTTATCTCAGCTATGCAGGCGTTTCGCCATTTGAGGAAAGGATGCCAGGGATTTCTGTGCTACATCCCTGAGGTTCGCAAGGATGCGAAGTTCGGAGACATTCCAGTGGTCAGAGACTTTCCAGACGTGTTTCAGGACGATGTGCATGGGCTTCCCCCTGTCAGAGAGGTGGAGTTCTCGATCGAGCTCGCACCTGAGACTCAGCCTATATCCAAGGCCCCATACCTGATGGGTCCTGCTGAGCTCAAGGAGCTGAAGATCCAATTACAGGAGCTGTTGGATAAGGGCTTCATTCGCCCTAGTGTGTCGCCCTGGGGAGCGCCAGTCTTATTTGTTAAGAAGAAGGACGGTAGCATGCATTTGTGCATTGACTACAGGGAGCTCAATAAAGTTACCATTAAGAATAGGTATCCTCTCCCACGCATAGATGACCTGTTCGATCAGCTAGCTGGAGCTAAGGTGTTTTCGAAGATCGATTTGAGGTCCGGTTATCATCAGCTGAGGATTAAGGAAGACGACGTGCCTAAATCCGCCTTCAGGACTCGTTATGGACATTACGAGTTCCTAGTGATGACATTCGGTCTGACGAATGCGCCTTCGGTGTTTATGGACATGATGAACCGGGTGTTCAAGCCGTTTTGGACCAGTTTGTTGTGGTATTTATTGACGGCATCTTAGTGTATTCCAAGAGTGCTAAGGAGCATGAGGAGCATCTGAGGACCGTTCTCCAGACTCTGAGGGAGAAGGAGCCCGTATGCGAAGCTGAAGAAATGCGAGTTCTGGTTGGACCAGGTGGTATTCTTGGGACATGTGGTCTCCAAGGATGGTATCTCCGTGGACCCGGAGAAGATTAGAGCCATTACAGAGTGGGCTAGGCCCACTAATGTTGGAGAGATTCATAGCTTCCTTGGACTAGCGGGCTACTATCGTAAGTTTGTGGAGGGCTTCTCCAAGTTGGTGATCCCGTTGACTCTCCTGCTGCAGAAGGAGGTGAAGTTCGAGTGGAGCGAGGCCTGTGAGCAGTGCTTTCAGGAGTTAAAGAAGAGGTTGACGTCTGCCCCGATTCTGACTCTTCCAGAGGGGACCGAGGGATTTGAGGTCTTCTGTGATGCGTCCCATAAGGGACTTGGGTGCGTTCTGATACAGCATGGGAAGTTAGTAGCGTATGGCTCACGTCAGCTTAAGCCATACGAGAAGAACTATCCGACCCACGACCTGAGTTAGCTGCAGTAGTGTTTGCTCTAAAGATTTGGAGGCACTACCTCTATGGAGCTTTGTGCAAGGTGTACACGGACCACAAGAGCCTCAAGTACTTGTTCACTCAGAAGGAGTTGAACTTGAGGCAGAGGAGGAGGCTGGAGTTGTTGCACGATTTTGATTTGGAGATCCTCTACCATCCCGGTAGAGCGAATGTCGTTGCTAATGCGCTCAGTAGGCGAGGTCCGTCTGGAGCTGTTTGTGCTTTGTCAGGTGTGCAAAGATCTGCTCTCGAGTTGCAGCGTATGGGTATCTGGGTCATCCGTCTAGAGAGGTCTGGGATGTTGGCAGCCTTGCAGATTCAGCCTACCTTGATCGACCGGATCAAGGCCAGTCAGGAGCACGACGCCGGGTTGTGTAAGATCAGAGAGGAGTTATCTGATAGTCAGGATTCTGAGTTCCGAGTTTCAGAGGATGGCTGTCTGAGATTCAGAGACCGTGTATGTGTGCCTGCAGACGACGCCCTGAGGCGGGAGATTATGCAGAAGGCTCATGGAGCCCCATACTCGGTACACCCAGGAGGTGTGAAGATGTACCGAGACCTTTGAGAGACATTCTGGTGGAACAATATGAAGAGAGACATATCTGATTTTGTATCCAGATGTCGGACCTGTCAGCAGGTCAAAGTAGAGCATCAGAGACCAGCTGGCTTGCTTCAGCCTCTTCCAGTTCCGGAGTGGAAATGGGAGAGCGTGGGCATGGACTTCATTATGGGACTGCCTAAGACTCCGAGGGGATTCGATGCAGTGTAGGTTATCGTAGATAGACTCACGAAGAGTGCTCACTTCTTGCCGGTCAGGAAGACCTTCAGTTTGCATCGCTTGGCGCAGTTATATTTAGATGAGATTGTGTGTTTGCATGGGGTGATCGCTTCGATCGTTTCTGACAGAGACCCGCGGTTCATATCCAGATTCAGGCAGAGTTTGCATCAGGCTATGGGGACGAAGTTGTCTTTCAGTTCTGCATATCATCCTCAGTCAGATGGGCAGCCAGAGAGGACAAATCAAATTCTGAGGACATGCTCAGAGCATGTGTGCTTGACTTCGGGGGCAGTTGGGACCAGCACGTAGCGTTGATAGAGTTCGCCTATAATAATAGCTTCCAGTCTAGCATCGGGATGGCCCCGTTCGAGGCTCTGTATGGGAGGAGGTGCAAATCACCCATCTGTTGGGATGATCTGAAGGAGAGAGTTGTAGTCGGGCCAGACTTGGTTTAGGATGCAGTGGGCAAGATTCAATCTATTAGAGAGCGACTGTTTGTGGCTCAGAGTCATCAGAATAGTTACGCCGATCAGAGGAGACAACCTCTAGAGTTCGAGGTAGGTGACCATGTGTATTTTAAGGTTTCTCCAGTCCGAGGAGTTGTGAGGTTTGGGAAGAGAGGAAAGCTTAGCCCTCGCTTCGTAGGACCTTTTGAGATCCTGGAGAGGATCGGACCTGTTGCCTACCGTTTGGCCTTGCCGCCGTCCTTAGCTGGAGTCCACAGTGATTTCCACGTGTCGATGCTGAGGAAGTATGTTCTAGACCCGTCTCATGTTATTGATTTCGGTCTGCTTCAGCTGAGAGAAGACTTCACCTTTGAGGCAGTTCCTTCGAAGATTTTGGCCCGAGATGTTCGTAAGCTTCAGAGTAAGACCTTGCCCTTGGTCAAGGTTCAGTGGACGGGTCAGTCTGAGGAGGAGGCAACTTGGGAGCTGGAGAGTGAAGTGCGATCCAAGTTCCCCGCCCTCTTCGAGCAGTAGGTACGTTTAATTTCGAGGACGAAATTCTTTTAAGGGGGAGGTGATGTTATAACCCAAAGTTTGATTTCAGAATTTTGCATTTTATTTCGTTACAAAGTTGATTAAGTGGATTGTTTAATCCTTCAGGACATGGGAGTCCTTTTAAATAAAGGCAAGGACGAGGAGGTCTTTCGCCATTTATTAATTAGGTAAGGATTAATTAAGTTAATAAATTCTTTTATTAACTCTTCTGATCACGTTTTGAATCACGATCTTTTCCACGCTCAGAGTTTCCTCATCGACAGTTCTCTTGACGCTTCTCTCCATCTCTTGCTCAACGTTCTTCTCTTCTTCTCTCTCGATCTGTCAAGACTTGGCTGCTGCTACGCTCGTTCAGATTCCGAATCCTTGCTGTGGATTCCTTCCCTTTACGAATCCGTATTCAATTTAAGGTAAAGGAATCAACCTTTGTAAATTCTTCAGTTCGAGACCTTCTCCATTCTCATTGTTTTCTGTAATGTTGTGGCGAATCAGTGGTTGCGCTGCAGTCTCCGTCGGCTTCTCTTCCGCTGTTGGCATTCTGTGATTCCGTTGGTAGATTTAGGTAAGGATCAAGAATTCGTTGTTGTGGCAGTTTCTGGGTTTGATACCTCTCTGTTTTCTGAATCGGGAATTGTTATGCATTTGTATTTTACTCAGTGATTTGGAAATGCGCTTTCGGTCTGCATTTCGGTGTCTACTTTGGCTGGGCTGTGCTGTTCAGATTTGAGGAAGTTTCCTTCTGCTAATTCGAGGTAGGTGGCTTGCGGATTCGATTAGTGTGTTCGGCTGTGGGGAGTTGCAATTGATTTCTGGTTATGTTGATTTGCGTTCGTGGTTATTCTACCTCTGATTTGTGATTGTTTTTCCCCATTTAAACCCCCACAGTGTTAGTTTAGGTTATGGCTTTTACCATTGCAAAATTGGTGATGTTTTGTGTTTCTGTTCGTGTGCAATTCGTTTCTGGAAAACTGCATTTTTCTACATGTCCGAACGTCTGTCCGAACATTGAAGTTCGGATAGACCCTGTTTGCGTTCTGTTTTTTGAGTTTTTGTACGTGTCCGAACTTCCGTCCGAGCTTTGATGTTCGTACGGGGTGCGAGGACGAATCCGGCTTACAAGTCTCATATGCTGTCCGAACTTGTAAGTCCGGACACTCCCTGCTGCTTCATCTAATTTTGCTTTGACAGGCGTCCAAACTTTGACGTTCGGACACATGTTCGGACTTCACCGCGTATCTGATTTCCGAAAGTGTCCGAACATCCGTCCGAGCTTTGATGTTCAGACACCCCTTTGTCTACCTCTGTTTTCAGTTCAACTTGTGTCCGAACTTCGACGTTCGGACACATGTTCGGACATGGCACTGTTTTTGCCTTATCTTGCTCGTTTGAGCTCCGTTTTGACTTCCGTTTGCGGGGTTGAATTCCCCTTCTGATTACCAAGCTATCTATATGCTTTGTGGTGCCATTCGAGCACAGATGCTTATCTATATTTAAGCTTCTGTTTTGGGACCTAATTATCTCTGTATCTGCACCGTGGATGGCTGGTTTAGCTATCTCGTAGCGCGCTGCGTAGGACGTCCTTCTGTTTCACGGGTGTTTTCCCCGTTCTGTTCACAGGTTTCCTCCTGTTCTGCTCACGAGTGATGTTTCCTCGTTCTGTTCACGGATTGAATCCGTTCTGTCTGTATGCTGTGATTAACTAGGGTCCCCTTCTATTTCTGACTCTGTCTGCTTTGAACTTTGTTTAGTCCTATTGTGTTTGGACTTCTGCTTCTGCCTTCTGATTTGGAATGTGGCTTTCCTCTGTCTACTTCTGTTTTGATAACAGTTTATAAATGTTTTGAGCATGCTGGTTGATGAAGTTAGTCATCTACTGGCATAATTGGATGCTCACTCGGTCACTCCCCTACTCTTACTAACATTGCAGATTGATAAGCGAGGATCACCTGTTCAGCTTCTGGAGTTTTGCTTATGTTTATTCCAGTTCTTTGAAACATTCATGTTTAGCTTTGTAGCCTACGGGCCTAAGTAGTGTTTGGCAACTACTCTTTTGACTCCTATTTTGACAGTTGTTTTGTATTTGGGTTGAGAATACTTTGTTACATTTTGATATACTTTTATACAAGTATTTCGTTTGGGCCTTTAATGCGTTTATGAATATTAGTTTAGAGCCTTGCGTATTAAAAAGTATTACGCGGCATGTGACATCCCTAACTCCTAGGCCAGTGTTGGGGGTGTTACATGGTTGGTACTGATTGGTGCTTTGTGTGAATTATTTGTACCTTTATGGTGCTCCGTGTAAATTGTTGGTACCTTTATGGTGCTCCGTGTAATTGTTGGTACTTTGTACCCCGTATATATATACATTGATTTGCGCTGCGAACACTGATATGCAGTTAAGCTTTATGATCTACTCCTTTAGGTCAGAAGTACCTTCTAGGGGGTGTGCACACTTAAGGACTTAGGGTGAGGTGGTATTAATATTGTTGCGGCCCCAAATTGGGTGTCTATCCGCGTATACTTATGATTGGAATTCTGGTGAAAGCTCTCCCTTGATTTATTTTGATGAATGTTTATTATTGGTAATGGTTCGGTTTGGAAATGATGTTGTTGGTGTTATTGGTTTGTAAATCCAAAATGAGTTTCAAAATGTATTTTACGCAATGAGGCAATGCTTACTCAATTTCACTGATTTGCACGATCCCTTCGTGTTTTTGTATATTGTTTTCTGATCGCAGGTAATGGTTGTTGAAGTTGGGGACTGGGAAACACGTTATCACCTAGATTAGGAATTAGGAACTGTTTCTAAGACATTAAGTGAGTTGTAGTGGTTTGAGATACAATGTTTGAGTTATTATGTTCGAGTTACAATAACTGGTTTACAACATTCGAGTTTCAGTATTTTGGGCTACAACGTTTAATCGTTTGTTTTGATTGATTTGTTTGAGATTTAGCCTGAGCACTCCAGGGGATGGAGTGTGGTGGTAGCACTCTGGATTTGAAAGTGTTTTCCGCTGTGTTTTATGGTAAATATTCACTATATTTGCTTATAAGTCAATCACTATCTATAGTCATTGTTGCCATGATTATTTGAACTCTTTTTTTAAACTGTGTTTTTCCATATGTTTTTTTTGCAATTAGGGACCCGTCCAAACATTCATCCAAACATCCCATGTTCGGACATGCCCCGAGAATGTTTTATCTTTCGTGTATGTGTGTGTCCGAACATCTGTCCGAACTTCATGTTCGAACAGCATGCGAGGACGGGTCTGAACTGTAAGTCTCGGCATTTGTCCGAACTTGCATGTTCGGACCAAGTTCGGACCACGAATGGATTTTTATCGGAACTTGGTCTGAACTTACATGTTCGGGAACGTTCGTGACACATTTCGGACCGCTTTTTTTTTACTCGCGACTTGTGTCTGAACATCAATGTCCTGAACACAAGTTTAGACCCTTCTACCTTCTGTTTGCAAACTCTCGACTTGTGTTCAAACATCAATGTCCGGACGACACAGTTCGGATGCCTTGGTTTTATCAGTGTGTTTTCTCTCGACTTGTGTCCGTCAACGTCCGGATACAAGTTTAGACAAAAACTTGTTTGTGCAGTTTTAAGACTTGTTTGGGATTCGTTTTCGAAACCGTTTGCGGTGTTAGATCCGCAGCAATGCACACTTTCATTTAATGTAAAATCCAGGATGTTACAAGGTGGTATCAGAGCATGTTTTCCAAATAAGATAAGAATTAGATTAAAAGGAATTAAAATGTGGGGTAAGCCATCTCGGGGAATTGCAGTTGTGTGATATGTTATTTGTTAACTACATTATGTGTGGATGTGTGGATGTGTGGATTATATACTCTAAGTGTGAACTATTATATTGGAACGAGTTGTTGATACACTGGATAATATTTTGCGTGCATATAGACTTTGCTATTATATACGTTATATGGAGGCATGTGTTTATTTTTTATATGGGTTAGGAAGCCAATTAATGGGATATGAGAGTTGAGTGTTGCTTACATAATTCAGTGGTCATAATCAGGAGTTCATTTAAGAGCTCTAAGGGGTGCAGGACTGGCTGACAGACTCAATTTTTCGTACAACACTAAAAGCAGAAGCCGTCGAGCTAAAATGGCAGGCAATGGCCCTTTGAGGCAATTCAAGAGCTTCCTTTGAACTTTGGAACAAATTATCCAGAGGTAGGCCCAAAGGGACAAGTACCTGAGGACTACAGCAAGAGAATTGCCCATCTGAAGCCTACTTCCTTTGCTGGGGAAGAGGATCCAATGCTGCTGGAGGATTGGATCAGAAATTTGACAAGATCTTTGAGGTGATCAACTGTCCAGTTGATAGACGGGTCAATGGGCGTTTACTACTTTTAAAGGGGAGGCTGACATCTGTGGTCTGCCAAAAGGATACACTGTGGCAGGACCTGACTTTGGTTGGGACGGCCTGAAGGAGGCGACGAGGAGGCGCTTCTATCCGGAACACGTTCGATGCAGGAATACTTAGAATTTCTGAGCTCAAGCAGTTGGCCTTGAGTGTGAAGGAGTATCACTCTAAATTCCTAGAGCTGGCAAGATTTGCACCGACGATGGTCCCAAACGAGACTTCTAAGGTGTAGAGATTTGTGGGTGGGCTGAACGGAGCTTGCAGGAAGCCTTGAGTGTCCTGACCATTCCGACCCTCCATGACGCATATGGAAAGGCTGCTAACTTGTATAGGGTGCAGCAGAAATGGAGAGAAGTCCAGGCGGGCAACAAGAGGAATTTGAAGGGAGGAGAGGACTCCCGAGGTCGAGAGGACCAGCCTCAGAGGCCGAACCATAAGAAGAGGTGGAAGCCTAACTCGGACGGGAGGCAGTGGTTCAACGAGACCAGAGAGGTGACCAGAGGTGGGGCGATCGGTCCCAAAATCAGTCCTACAGAGGAGAGCCAAGGCGGAGAAAAGCACTTCTACTGGCGAAGTGTAATAAGGATCACCTTGTGAAGGATTTGATGGGAACTTGATTACTTGCTTCAGTTGTGGCAAGCGGGGTCACCGGGCATTTGAATGTTTCTAGAGCCCACAAGGGAGGCAACAACAGCGAGGCTATGGTGGTGATCGTCCTTTACCGATAGCCCAATAAGCAGAGTAGAGGCCAGAACCAGAACCCGCGTGGGGACGCTCCCCAGTGTGGCAATAATGATGGAGGAAATGGGGGCAGCAGAGGCCAAGGGTAAACAGAGCAAGAACTAACCGGGCGCCAGACAAGATCAATGTTATGAGCCAGGCTGAGGTTGAGGCCGAAGCAGATGTTTTGCAGGTACCTTTACTGTTCATGGTACTCCTGCTCATATTTTATTTGACACCGAGGCTTCGTATTCTTTTACTTGATAGATTTGTTGAGAAATTGGAGTTATAGTAGCTAGTAAAATTTCATCTATAGTTGTATCTATACCTCAGGTAGGGTGATCGCTTGTAACAGCATGATAAAAGACGTAGGTACAGACATTAAGGGGAAAACATTGTAATAGACCTGATTCAGTTTGCCTTGTTTGACTTCGACATTATCCTAGGGATGGATGGGCTGAATAAGTACAGGGGAGGATAGACTGCGGTGAGCAGAAGATTATGCTAAGAGAGCCATCGGGACAGGAATCTCTTACAAAAATGTGGGAGAGAAACTGGAGTAAAAGATTGTTTTCAGCGATGTCTATTATGGGCCCAGTGAAGAAGGGGCAGCAGGCGTACCTCTACTATGTCCAAGACTTGAGCAGAGAGGCGGAAGAAGAAGAACAGATTCGAGTGGTGAACGAGTTCCCAGATGTAGTTCCTGATGAGATCCTTGGCATGGCGCCAGATAGGGAGGTGGAGTTCAGTATCGACTCGGTGCCTGGGTCCCACACCCATTTCGAAAGCCCCGTACAGAATGGCTCCATCAGAGTTGAAAGAATTGAAGGCGTAGTTAGAAGAGCTCTTGGAGAAGGGGTACATTCGTCCGAGTGTATCACCGTGGGGAGCTCCTGTCCTGTTTCGTGAAAAAAGAAGAATGGGGGCATGAGGTTGTGTATAGACTATCGAGAGCTGAACCAGATCACTGTGAAGAACAAATATTTATTGTCGAGGATCGACGATCTTTTCGACCATCTTTAGGGTGTAGGGTTTTTCTCTAAGATTGACTTGAGGTCTCGCTTACCATCAGCTCAGTGTTGCAGAGAAGGATATCTCAAAGACAGCATTCAGAACCAGATATAGGCATTTTGAGTTCCTGGTTATGCCCTTGGACTGATGAACGCTCCAACTGTCTTTATGGACCTCATGAACCGGATCTTTAATCCCTACCTCCCGGTTTCATGGTAGAGTTTATAGATGACATACTGATTTACTCTAAGGATGAGGAGGAGCATTTGAGGTTGGTGTTACAGATTCTGAGGGAGCAGCAGTTATATGCAAAGTTGTCCAAGTGTGACTTTTGGTTGGACCGAGTGGCATTCCAGGGCTACATCATCCAAGCAAGGCATATCGGTGGACCCGGTGAAGATTCAGGAAGTAAAGGAATGGCCAAAATCGAGTAATTTGACAGAGGTCCGTAGTTTCCTGGGCTTAGCAGGATACTACAGGAGGTTTGTGAAGGATTTTTCAAGATAGTAAGACCGTTCACTAACCTTATGAAGAAGGTAGTGAAGTTCCAGTGGGATGATGTGAAATACCCCAACTAATAAAATATGGATTAAACATCTAATCAAATTAATTAAGGCCTAAACATGCCTTAAAAGTCAATTGAGAACAACAATGGTCAAAACAAATCAAGAATTGCACCCTTGACTGTTTAGGGTAATACATACCCAAATGAACTCCTTAGGACCTAAAATTTTTCCTAAGCATATTAACACATAAAGGAAATGTACCAAAATTATTGGACAACACTCCAACACAAAGAACAAGCATTTACATGCTTAAAGTCAATGAGGCAAATATGCTCTAAGAAACCTAAAGGTCTTATGACCTCCATTTGATATAAAATTGGATTCCTAAGATCAATTATCATGTAAGGAATGTAATGAAACAGTTCTCAAAGAAAACCAAGCTCAGAAACACCTTGGGACACAAAATGTGCACTAAAACACCTTAAAGCACGTTTTGTGTGTGAGCTCTAAGATATTGACTTTTGTCACTTTAAGACCTAGATTACATTCCTTATAATATTATGTGACATGATAGACTATATTATAAAGTCTAAATCAAAGTTTAAAAATAAAATCAAAATGGGTGATTTTGGGTGAATAGTACCCAAAATAACATTTAACTACTTAACTTAAACCATGGTCAATGGTCATCCTTTGGTTGACCACCCATTTCCGCCCACCTATGCTGTCATACTCATCCATTAGCCAACATAAAATATCTACTAATGAGTCATCTAAAGACTATTCAATAAAGTAGTAAATCTTACCTTATAAGCTCATTTTTCTCTCTTTCCTCCCATTACTTCCTCCACAGCGATTTATTCAGTCTCCACACCCTCTCTTTCAACCTCCTTAACATCAAGGAGACTCCAAGTTCAGTTAGTGAGATCTTTTGATCTAGGTAAGCTCCTAAGACAATTTTATGTCCATTTTCTTCATCTTTTTCTTCTCTTTCCATTGAGCTTACCCACTTCCATTTTCATCCAGCCATTTGGGTGTGAGTTGAGGTTGGAAAATAAGCGTGTGTTCGGTGGGAAATTTAGAGGAGGAAGGAAGCAAGCTATATAGTTCTTAAGGTATAAAAACATGCTTTAAGCATGATTCTCTTCATTCCTTTCATTTCCGGTTGGAAAGCTTGATTCCCTAGGCTTATTATCTTCTTCTGTACATGCTTATTCAGTTGGTATATCAAGAGCTTCAAGGAATAGCCAAATCCATGCCAAAAACACCATTTTTGGCATCTTAATCAAGGTGAAAATTAGCCATCTTCTAATCTGAGTTGTACCGGTTTTAAGCCTTGTTTTAGTAGCTCTTTTGATGCTCTTTTTCTTATGTAAAATCAGGCCGAAGAACAGCCTTGGTTGCCTTTGTATTCTAAGGTAAATTTAACCTTGAAATTATACATTAAAACACTTCTTATGGTTAGCTCTTGCTTGGAGACTATCATGCCTTAATTTCTGTTTGAAAACATGTAAATGAAGCTATGGAAAAATTATCCCAAGCTAGCCGTGGCCAAACAAGGCCTTATCTTGGCTAAAATAAGGTATAACATCACTTAAACCTATACTTTGGTATATTAACATATGTTAATCTTATGTATATATAATTGTCGTGAGTGAATATGGTTAATAAGGTCATATTTTGACCTTAGGTGGTTAGGAATGATTTGGTAAATTTATATAAGTAATTAAGTAACATAAAGTCAAATTAAGACTTTATGTGGAAAATTGGTAATTAATGGAAAATACTAGGTGAGGCCGAGAGTTTAATGCATTTTGGAGCATTTATGTGTAATTTATTTTATAAGCTAATGTTTGTAATAAGGCCATGTACTTTAGGCCATTTTATTTATGTATATTAAGTTTAAATTAGATTTTAGGTACAAGATATATTACCGCAAAGTATAAGGGGTTAAATCATAATTAAATTAAATTTAGGGGCTATATATTAATAAAGCAAAAATTTGAGGTTAAAAGATTTTAAAATAAAATTATAAGATTTTATAAAGTTTTGGGGTTAATGGTAATTTCTCTGGAAACTATGGGTACAAACCATAAATAATGGGAATTGATGGTCAAGCAATATTAAGGAGGTCACCTTGACCATATGGTAGGCTTTGACCAAATTAGATAAGTTAAATAACTTATTTAAGGTTTATATTAGATAAGTATTTAATTATAACATTTTTATACATATGGGGTATATATGTTATTACCGAAATTTAAGGGTGTAAAATGGTATTATAACAACCCATGGGCTATTGGAATTTTTAGGAATTTATTTGGTTTTGATTTGGAATAAATAAACTATATATGTATAATATATAGTTATTATGTCATTGTTACACTTTGAATAAGTAAATGGTGGAAAGTAAATACCGAGAGTATATGGGTTAGTAATGGTAATTATACCCTTGGGTGGAATTTGGTGAGTTTTAGAATAATATAAGAGTGATAAGCCGCAGACTTATCATATTTTATGCACTAGATTTAGTATTATATTTATCTAAATAAAGTTATATTTATGTTATTTATGCTTATTATGTGTTAAAGTATAATATTTGTACAGTCTTATGTTTTTATGAGTTTTCTGTGCAAGGAATGATTTTCTAGGCAAAAGTTCAGTTGAAGCCGGACTCCATGCCGGTTGTTTCTGCACGGCATAAGCACAGAACAGAAAGAGGCCTTGCCGGACCTAATGCCGGGTAGATTCCATCCGGCATAAGTAAAGAGTCGCCACGGTTGACCAAGCGATAGCAGTTATTGACCGTTGGTGAAAAGGATGCTGCCGGGTGTGATGCCGGGTATCCTACCCGGCATATACACTGTTTCGCGCAAATTTGGCGGTTTTCGACCGTTAACAGTTGGGCGCATTTATCACGTGTGCCGGCTACTGGTGATCCGGCACGACGCCCGGCAACGACACAATTAATGCCTATAAATAGGCCGAGGAAGGCAACAATTGACACACTTCAACACCATATTATACTTCATTCACATCTCAGTTTCCGCCCCATTCCAAGTGTTGGTGTCCAAGGAACGTTTGCAGATCCATCCACGCAAGAGAAGAAGAAGACCTTGTCAGGGTTAAGGCTATTAACATCTCCTTCTCCCCCCCTTTGTATTCTCTTCTTGTAGTTGTGTGGATGGTGATGCAGAATCCTTGTTAGGTTTTTAGGTGGGATGACTTCCTTGTAAAACGCTTATGATCATTTATGGAATTTCAAGTTTCTTAACCCGAGTTCTAATCTTCTTACAAGTAGACTGAAGTAGCTATTCATTCTCTTATCTCTAAGTCCTATTTGATGTTCACAAGACAAGAATAGGATAGATTAGGATTTTGGTAATCTTTAACATTGTCTTCTGCGCCTCAGCGGGAGCAAGACTTAAGGTTTAGGGTTAATCTCTTATTTCCCATTATTCTGTTGTATTCGCGGCATTGGCTATGCACGATGCAAGTATGAATATTGAGTTCCTTTTGTCAGAACCGAATCTTGAAGTGTTGTTTACGAAATGTACGATGCCGGATGGCATGCCGGGTATAAGTTATCCGGCACGTTCAAGGCCATGAATCTGCCGGGTAGCGAGGATCCGGCATCACATCCGGCATATGCATTTTGCGAGACCAAATCCTCTTTGAGACTTGCCACCCTTGATCATTGGTCATACAAACCTCTTGCATTGATAATCTTCCCAAATCAAAGTTAGTTTATTTATTTATTTATTTATTTTAGGATCACATTTTCAATTCCCCCCTTGTTACTATAGAATAGGCTTTTGCCCGGATTAGGACTAATTTTCTATAAGTCCCTTGGGTACGATACTCTCGGTCGTAATATATTTACACTATACTCCCGACCGGTTTTATTTGCTACCCGTAGTAGAGTTGTAGGATTAGTTTATTATTTTATTCTTTTTTTATATAATTATCCTAACAATTTCTCTGTTAGCAAATTGGCGCCGTTGCCGGGACTTGGAATTAGTCCAAGTCCTTAATTCGGTAAAACGCCCTATTATTTATTCTTTGATACTTTGATCCTTGATTCCTTGATTCTTTAATTTATTTTCGCCCTTAGTTTTGCAGACTTGAATGTGCCGTGCGGAGTGTCGGGCGTCTGTCACCCGGCAAACTCGGAGGAAGTCTGATGCCGGATACGTTTTACCCGGCATTGCATCCGGCATGTTCAAAGTTTTTAAAATTCCTTACAGTATTGAGTTCTTGGCAATTTAAATTTGTTCTTGATTACTCCCATTCGTTATTTCTCTCTCCTAATAGTCCCTATACTATGATTCTTTAATTTAAATTTCGAGTTTGAACTTGCCGTGTATTGTGCCGGGTTTTCTATACCCGGCATTTCGGAGGAAGTCCTATGCCGGACGGGTTTGCTCCGGCATGTCACCCGGCATGCTCAATTTCTCTCAATATTTTTGTCGCAAATTGTAGGGACATTAGGAGTAATCTCCTACAATCTCTTATTTACTCTTACATTTATTTTGATTATCCTTTACTTTATCTTTTAATTAAGTTATGTTCGATTTTTGGTCACGCCGGGCAACATGCCGGTTTGTACACACCCGGCATTAGTGGAGGAAGTCCACTGCCGGGTAATAGTCACCCGGCCCTCTGTCCGGCATAACCAAAATTTGTTCATTCGTGTATTTTCATAATTTTAATTATGTCATTATATTATTTCTTTTATTATTACAAATATTATAACGTTTTCTCTTGCTCCTCCTGAAGTTATCCAAGTGAATGCTTCTTCGGTCAACGAGTACTCCTGATAATTTAGCCAACCTTGATCCGGAGATCGAGAGAACCCTACTTCATACTTTAAGGCAACAACAAATTCTACAAGAAGCAGATCCTACACCAATGGCAACACCTACCGTCCGTAACATAAACCGGCCGTCTAACCAAGGCCAGAAACCAGCAATCGACCTTCCTCTCCTTCCTCAAAACGAATACGATGAATGGCAAAAACTTAAGCCATATCATCAAATTAGATGCATAAAGGAGTTTGGTCTTTTTGACGGTACAAATCCGGACGATGCTTTGCTCCACGTCACTAAATTTCTACAGCATACAAACAGCCTAACCTCCACAAAAACGTCCTCCAATATGCCAGGCTTTCCCTCTTCCCCCATAGCCTTACAGGGAATGCCAGCAAGTGGTACCACAGTCTAACCCCCAGTACCTTCACCACATGGGAGGACATGGCAACCAAGTTTTATGACAAGTTCATGCCTCCAAGTCGCACCCTGGAGATGATCGCCGAGATATACAACTTCAGACAACCCACCTCGGAGAACATCTGTGAGACTTGGGACAGATTCAAAGGGTTGCTACGCACATGTCCACACCACGGCCTCACCAAGGAACAACTATCTCAGTTGTTTACAAGGGATTGGTCAACAATGCAAGACCATGATCCTCTCCTCCCTTGGTGCAGACATATTGAAGAAGCCTGGAGATCAATTCCTTAGTGGAGTTGAATCTCTTTGCGAAGAGATTAGAGATTGGGCCACAGGTGGAACCAGGGGTGGTACCGCTGGTTTATTTCAAGTGGAAGAGGGCGACTCCAAATTCGACAAATTGATGCAAAGTCATGAGCAGTTATTGGAGAGTAATGCCCAGACGTCAACGAAGGTTAGTGCTCTACAGAAAGTGGTGGAGCAAATAGCAATGAACAAACTTCCTCAACAAGCAACGTGGTTAGTGCACGACCACACGCTCCGAGCCCTGATATGCCAGACTTTCAGAATGTTGAGGAAGTCAACTATGTGAGTAACCAAGGGTATCGGCAGCCATGGCAACAGGGGCACCAACCCCCTCAACACTTCCAGAGTCAAGCCGGCTACCAGGGAGGTCCAAGGCAATTCAGACCATCCCATCCTACATCATCATCAGAGGCTGAAATGGCTGAACTTCGTGACATGATGTCAGCCCTGATGAACAAGACCCAGGATACTCAAAATGAGATCTCGACCATTCGCAAGGAGCACAAATCGTTGCAGTTGCAGTTACAGCAACTTCTGATGCAACCAAGACAACAAGGTCAACTCCCGTCCCAAACGCAAACCAATCCACGGGAGCATGCGAATTCGGTCACCATTCTACCTAGGATCTCCAAGGATGCCAAATAGCCTAAAAGGCTAAGTGTAGGGCGGGTCCTCCTCACACCTTCAATGTCAACCAGGGGAGCCTTTCTTACCATTTATTTTTCTCTTTTAATTTTATTATGTTATTGTTTTTAAATTGCTTTCTTTAGTTGTTTCAAGTTTCTTAAAAAAACAAACAAACAAAAAAAAGTTTTATTTATTGTTCCTTTTGAACACTGGGGACAGTGTTCCTGCCAAGTGTAGGGCAGGGACCCCCCTTAAAAATAATAAGTTTTTATTATATGCATAAGTTGTGAGTTTTATCGATGTTTTACTAAACTTTTTGCATGTTTTTGATTGAGATAAGATTAGGAATGACTAAAAGCTTGTTCTCTCAAGAGGTAAGCTCTCTAATGACTTATAGATTCCTGTTGTAACTTTTTGATTCTCTTTATTAACATGAGTACATGATCTTTCTCCTAATTCTTTCCTTTATGTACTTATGGGTGTTATTCTTTTCTTTCCAAATTGTGAAAAATCTTTTGGGTGAAAATCTTAAAAAGGGTTTTTGTGCAAAAGAAAGAAGAAGAAAAAGAAAAAGAAAGAAAAAAATCTTCTTCCAAAGGAAAAGCAATATATTCCTAGAGGTTGTATAAAAGTGCCTCTGAATAAAAGCAAGAAAAGAGAGTTTTTCCTTTTATTTTTCTCCTAAATTCCCCGTTCTTCAATGCAAAAAAATCATGGTTGATTCAGAAACTCTTGCAAAATAGGGCTGATTCATAAAACCATTGATGAGAGTCTTGGCCACATTCAGAAACTCTTGAAAATAGAGCTGAATGATGGAAACCGGAAAAAGGAGAGATTACAAATCCCTTATGCAAAATAGCCCAAAAGTTTTTGATCGGTTTTGAAATTCCTTGTTTTATACCCATTAGTATGTTTCGATAGAATAAGGTAGATAAGTGATACTTATGAATTAGAGTCATATAGTTGGAAATATTTATCTACATTTCATTCTAGAGTTTATATGTTTTGTGCATAAGTAATTACTCCTTTCTAATCTTGTTTTGCTCGAGGACTAGCAAAAGGTAAGTGTAGGGCCTTGATAAGCCGCAGACTTATCATATTTTATGCACTAGATTTAGTATTATATTTATCTAAATAAAGTTATATTTATGTTATTTATGCTTATTATGTGTTAAAGTATAATATTTGTACAGTCTTATGTTTTTATGAGTTTTCTGTGCAAGGAATGATTTTCTAGGCAAAAGTTCAGTTGAAGCCGGACTCCATGCGGGTTGTTTCTGCACGGCATAAGCACAGAACAGAAAAGAGGGCTTGCCGGACCTAATGCCGGGTAGATTCCATCCGGCATAAGTAAAGAGTCGCCACGGTTGACCAAGCGATAGCAGTTATTGACCGTTGGTGAAAAGGATGCTGCCGGGTGTGATGCCGGGTATATCCTACCCGGCATATACACTGTTTCGCGCAAATTTGGCGGTTTCGACCGTTAACAGTTGGGCGCATTTATCACGTGTGCCGGCTACTGGTGATCCGGCACGACGCCCGGCAACGACACAATTAATGCCTATAAATAGGCCGAGGAAGGCAACAATTGACACACTTCAACACCATATTATACTTCATTCACATCTCACATCTCAGTTTCCGCCCCATTCCAAGTGTTGGTGTCCAAGGAACGTTTGCAGATCCATCCACGCAGAGAAGAAGAAGACCTTGTCAGGGTTAAGGCTATTAACATCTCCTTCTCCCCCCTTTGTATTCTCTTCTTGTAGTTGTGTGGATGGTGATGCAGAATCCTTGTTAGGTTTTGGTTAGGGATGACTTCCTTGTAAAACGCTTATGATCATTTATGGAATTTTCAAGTTTCTTAACCCGAGTTCTAATCTTCTTACAAGTAGACTGAAGTAGCTATTCATTCTCTTATCTCTAAGTCCTATTTGATGTTCACAAGACAAGAATAGGATAGATTAGGATTTTGGTAATCTTTAACATTGTCTTCTGCGCCTCAGCGGGAGCAAGACTTAAGGTTTAGGGTTAATCTCTTATTTCCCATTATTCTGTTGTATTCGCGGCATTGGCTATGCACGATTAAGTATGAATATTGAGTTCCTTTGTCAGAACCGAATCTGGAAGTGTTGTTTACGAAATGTACGATGCGGATGGCATGCCGGGTATAAGTTATCTGGCACGTTCAAGGCCATGAATCTGCCGGGTAGCGAGGATCCGGCATCACATCCAGCATATGCATTTTGTGAGACCAAATCCTCTTTGAGACTTGCCACCCTTGATCATTGGTCATACGAACCTCTTGCATTGATAATCTTCCCAAATCAAAGTTAGTTTATTTATTTATTTATTTAGTTTAGGATCACATTTTCAATTCCCCCTTGTTACTATAGAATAGGCTTTTGCCCGGATTAGGACTAATTTTCTATAAGTCCCTTGGGTACGATACTCTCGGTCGTAATATTTTACACTATACTCCGACCGGGTTTTTTTTGCTACCCGTAGTAGAGTTGTAGGATTAGTTTATTATTTTATTCTTTTTGTATATAATTATCCTAACAATTTCTCTGTTAGCAAAGAGTATATAATAAGATATGTGTATAATATATAGTTTTAATGATATTATAAAACTATATGTTATAATTGGGTCAAAGTGTAATTATAGAAAGTTGGTGGGTTGAAAACAATACAGAACATTATGGGGTCTGTTCGGAAATCTAAAAGATATATAACTATAGGTTATATTAATATTAGGTTTAAAATGTTATAATATATGATATATATAACATAACATTATATAAGTGGTCAAATTGTAAATTTGGAAAGTTAAAGGGGCTGGAAAATAAATTTAAAACAGACATGGTCTGTTCGGTTATTTTAATTAAATAACTATAGGTATAACCTTTTATAAGTTAAAAATGTTATATTATATGTATATATAACATGGTATAAATAAGGGGTGATTTGTAATAAACATAAAGATATGGTAAGATAATAATATTAGATTAAATGGATGTGCCCATGCGGCATTAAAAATAGTTTTGTATAAAAACTATAGGTTATAAGTTAAAAGAAATAAAAATATCATATTATATGATATTAGTATATGGTATAACATTACATAATGTTATGGGGTTAAAATGAAATTAAAGGAAAGTAGTGCTGTACCAATATATTAAGGTTGGAAAATGAATTTTAGACTATGGTCTACAATGTTATAAATGTTATAACAATTATATGGTATTAATGGGATTTAGATGGAATTATATAAGTAAGGGTATTCACATTAAATAATGTGACAAACTATAAATAAATAAGATTATAAACTAAGGTGTATATGAAATAAACCTTAGAGGTTGTATATATACAACATAAAATGTTACATAATATTAGGATAAGGATCTTAATATAAGTTGTATATCTAATACAATTAATGGGAATGATCATCTCATATAAGATGATAAAAATGTAACATATAATATAAGAGTTTTACAACTCATGAAACTTACCTATATTGGTAAATATATACATATGCGAGAATAATGTATAAAAGGATGGATATATATTATGGTTGGAAACCATATAATATAATGGTGGAGGTTACTACATGAATATAGTTTACAAACTATAAGTTATAAGTTTTTGAATTCAAATGTAGTTTATTAAAAGATTAATGGATTATAATACAAAGTATTATAAGGATGGTGGGAAAAATAATACAATATAATAAAATAATGCATGCATACATGCAACTATAGGTTATATACCTAAGTTTAATAATGGACAAGATTATAGAAATATAATGAATTAAAACACAACAGTCGAAATATTACGACCTACGAGTCTAAGTAACAAAGCCGACTGGTTTAGAGAAACCCATAACAAATGATTGTTGAAATCCGGGAATGAACTGTCGGCGTTACATGTTATTCGGACATACCGGATCTAGTTAGTCATGGAGACTGACTTATAGCTTTATTACAGTCTAGATCGTACTTCAGACAAAGGCGCCTGACGAGCTAGTGGACTACACTGCGCATCCTAGGTCTGAGGTGTACGGTATGTAAAGGGGTTTGATCCGGGTTGTCCTGAGGAATTCCTCGGGCTCGGATTTGGTGGATATAACTTGTGTGTTATGGTGTGGATACATGTATGTGATTATGTGTGTTACTGCATTATTTATTTATGCACGAGCGTCCTACGGGACTAACACTATGTCGACTATAGATCGACTTATATAAACATACATATGCGTTTAATGTGATGACATGACGGTTACTTAATATATACCCTTAGTATTAATATTAAGTATATGGTAACCTAAGTAAAACACTTAGGTACGAGACACGACATTGTCGGTCTCTAGAGCATGGATCTCGAACATGAATATAACCTAGATTACTTCTAGGTATGCGTAAGACCCATTGGGCAGCTAATTAATAAATTGTATTCTACATAAAACTAAGAGTTTATCTTAAACATTATGAGAGAGTTGATATGAGTTGAGGGGAGGAATCCCGGTAGTTTACGAACTACTTGGTTGCACATTTGTGATCACTGAGGGGTATCCGATCGGGTTCCGCTCTAGGTAAATTACCCAACGAGCCCTAATTGGATCGTGGGTCAGGTGGTACCTACTGTTGGTACACGGCTACGGCCTTTATATGGACGCCTTACGAGGCAAAGTGAATGACCAGGGGCCTCCGGACCTCTAGCAAAATGAGCACCTTTGTGTGTACGGGAGGACTACTGTCCATTGGTAAGGTTATCGCGTTGTCCCAACATGACGCCCAACTGGTAATTAATTAAACATGGTTTGGATGGATGGGGCCTTGAAGGCCAAGTGATATTAATTAAGGAAAACGTTCGCTACGGCGATTATACACAGTACTGTAATTATTCGATATGTTCGATTATACAACTGTTGTTTTTGATTTGTAATGACTGTTTGGATTGGATGGATGGTTATGTATTTATGCATGTTTGTTACAGTATTAATTATATCTGTAAAACGGTAAAGCATGAAACCAATCTAATAATAAGATGGTTAAAATGACAAGTGACCAATAGGGTCCAGGCCTGGCATACTCAGCGTTTATCGCTGAGACTACACTCATTGTGCAAGTTGCTGATCATCGTCGAAGCCGAAGTGCGGGATCAGGTAGTTAGGGTTTACTTTAATTACCGCACATGGAATTTATTTGTATAACAATATCGGTCTGTGGTTTGTATTATGGTACGGTTGTATACATTCGGGATTGGGTAGACGCTCACTTGTCGACGGTTATGATTATGGACTTAGTATGAAGTATAGGATTTATCTCGTTATCACAACGGTTTAGCAGTGTTGTTTATTTTGGTTGTTGGATATAGTTCTCTGCTTCGTTACTCACATGGGCGAGTAATGGCAGGTGACACCCGAGTGAGTATTGATGTTGTTATTTATCTTCCACTGTAAGACGTTTTATTTATTGCTACGTGAGGGATTATTACGTTTTATGGAGAGGGGTGTTACATGATGACTGTGAGAAGTCATTTCAGACATTGAAGAAAAGGTTGACTACAGCTCCAGTGTTGACCTTGCCTTCAGGGACCGAAGGATTTGAAGTATTCACCGATGCATCCAAGTATGGATTGGGATGCGTTCTAATGCAGAACGGGAAAGTGATAGCGTATGCATCAAGGCAAACGAAGAAGTATGAGACTCGTTTCCGACGCATGATTTGGAATTAGCTGCTATGATTTTTGCACTCAAAATTGGAGACATTACCTCTATGGTGTCTCGTGCAAGATTATACAGACCACCAAAGCCTCAAGTACATCTTCACACAGAAGGAATTAAATATGAGACAAGAGGAGGTGGTTAGAGCTCATCAAGGACTACAATTTGGAGATTTTTATATCATGAGAGGAAGTCAAATCTGGTGGCTGATGCTTTGAGCAGAAAGAGGAGTCACTCAGTGAATTCAATGTGGGTTCTCCCAGATGTTCTAGTTCGTGACTTCCAGAAGCTGAATTTGGAGGTGATTGAGTCACCGGTGTTGATCAGGAGGTGAAGTTGTTCCATATGAGTGTCACTTCCGACATTTATGGGGAGATTCTCAATGGGACAACCTAGTGATGTGAAGTTGGAGAGGATGCGGGAAAAGATGAAGGATGGTAAGGCAGATGGTTTTGAGATTCACATCGATGGTAGTTGCAGACGTTATAATCTGAGTGGTTATATTGGGTATAATTAACATAAAATAAAAGAAAAGAAATTAAAAACTCAAAATAAACATCGGGCTGCAAACAAATCCCGTCGCAGTAGTATAGTGAAAATGTAAGCGACCGGATATCGAACCACGGGACTAATATACATATTATAGTACCTAAGCGTGTCACAAAAGGGGGGATTAATTGACTTGTTTTTATAAATAAAAGGAAAGATAAAATAAACTAAATTAACAGATAAACTAAACGGGACTCTGGTTCAGATTAATATTATCTGCTCTTTCATGCTATTCCTACTGGTTTAATTATAATTGTCTGGCAAAATTCCTTTAATTATCTTAAGGACTAAGTCATAGCCTCATAAGAACTCGTTTACCAGAAATGCTCGGTCTAATCAAGGTTCGAGCACTCTTATGTAAACGGACATTAAATTCGAGGAAATATAATTGCATCTGAAAATACTAACTCATTAAATCATAATAGAGCTTTCTCCAGATTTACGGCTTAATCAACCTATCTATTTATCACCTGGTCTGATCAAAATAGACTTAGCAAGCAATTTAATAAACTCATGACATTTATTAAAAAGGCGAGAGATGAGCTTTAAGCGTAACAAACTTCATTAAATTAAAACCAGTAAAAACATTGCATAATTAATACAGAACATAATAATCATTCCCAAAGCGTACGTAAACTAGCCTAACATATTAAATAGATAGACAGAGACAAGAGTAATAGAAATCATCCGTAATCACTCCGACTCACTCTGCTATTTTGTATACGTAGGCTAGAGGTGGATTTGGTGGAATGTAAAATAAATAAAATGGAGAAGGCGGAAGGAGAGAAATGAGATGGTGTATGAATTGGAACTCCAGAGGAACCACGGAAGGAGCCTCCGGAAGGACACTGAGTAAGGAGGAATGAAGCTCGTATTTATAGAGGAGAAGAACAGAGCAGCAGCTCATTAGCTCACTGATTGAGCTCGTTGATTGCAGCTCCCCATTGATTGCAGCTATTGATTGAGCAGGGGACAAGGCTGAAACGCGGGCGTGATTTCTGGTAGGCGCCGACTGGTTAAACGATAAGGCAGTCAAGTTGGAGAGCGAGTCGGACCGGTTGATTTCCTACATATTTACACGTGTCCGCCACTTATCTAGCGGTCTCCTCTATCTCAACCGCTCGATTTCAAGCGGTACACTCAGTGTTGTCCGCCTCGCGATCGCCTCTGAGTTGTCCGCCTCTTTGTAGGCGGTCGCCTCTCTATTTCTCGTCCGCATGCAAGTCCTCATGATATGGGGCGGTTACACTACTGCTTTCACACGTGATTTAATCCTTCATATAATATATGTTTGTGTTTTGGTATTTTTCCTACATTTTAACACATATAATACATCACCAGTTAATATAACAACATAATTATAGGAAAAACCCAAGATAAGTGAGAAACATTACTAAAAATGCTGCGCAATTAATAAGGTGATTAAACCTAAATAGTCTATATGTTTTGCACTTATCAAACTTCCTCACACTTGACTTTTGCTTGTCCTCAAGCAAATAAGGAATATAATTATCTCTAAGCCAAAATAATAAAACAAGATTAAATAAGTGTAGAAGGGAATTTAGACAAAGTGACAATTGAAAGAATAATTCTGCTCTTAGAAGTAGGTTTTAGCAAACAGTGAAAAAGGAACAATTTAATAAAAGCACAGAAAAACTAACTGCAGAAAACAAGTTAGATTAACCTGGGATTTCCAACCAATTTCATTCTCTAACCCGGGATGACAAGGGGTGTGAAGTAATGCCCTATTCCGCAATACCTTTAACACCACGTACTCATGTTCATAAATATAATTTGCAATTTTTTATTTACATCTCTTTTTTTTTAATGCAAAAATGTATATACAAAACACACAAAATTTTTAAATTGCATTATTTTTCCTGTACCCCAGACTTTTCTCTCTATCCTCGTAGCGGTGTTGGGTCTTCTATCCCAGATCACGAGACCTAGGTAGATAGGTGTTAAAGCACCCCAAAGAACTTAATAACCGGATAGACGAGGCCTGTTTTGGTTAGAAAAATTCATAAACAGCGGAGTACCTTGTCTTTATCCTTTTCTTTCCTTGACATTCCACATATTTCCATAATCCCAAGCTAAACTAAATTGATTTTTACAATCAGCAGATCTACCATTTTTCGAGTAAAAATAGAGTATTTTGAAGGAAAATAATTTTATACAAACTCCTTTAAATAAAACCATCTTCAGTTGTCACTTGACATAATTTCAGACACTTCTACAATTATTTTATCTCATTTTTATCAATCAATTTTTATATAGGCAGTTTAGAGTAGCAAAAAGCGAGTGTGGCATTAACGAACAACTGTCATATTTTCAGGGAAAGGTTTCTCCTTCCTCACACTTAAGAGGAGCAATGTCCTCATTGATCAGAATTAAATCAAGAAAAGGACCTTTCAAAATATGACAGACTCAAAAAGGATTAAACGCAAGTAGGTTGAACATTAATATAAATAAGGAAGAATTGAAACTCCCCTTGTATTGTAGATTGAGGAAGATATCCTTCCTCACACTTAGAGCTTTGGCAGGGTGAGACGTTCCTCACACTTGAGTTTGCGCAAGTGTTCAACCGAAGATATTGAAATTCCAAAGCAACTGAGGTTGCTTTCCAAAGGTGAGTTCAGCTATATATTCGACATAGAATTTGTTCTGAAAAGAAAATCATATATAGCCAGCAGAACTCCAATTGAACCAAAAGAAAATCATTAAATGAAAAACATAAATAAAAATTCATAAAATAAAAACATAAAGTAAATCACACTGTTACCTTCCTGAATATATCAAATGTTAGAACAAGGTTTAAACATAATAGTCTACAAAGTCAGAGAAATATAAAATGAAATAAAAATAACAAGAAAATAAAATAAAATAAAATCACTGTGGTGGTGGTGGAGGCTGTGCAGGTCCCTGGCCTGACTGAGCGAGGAGACGCTCTAGGAGCTGAGCGGTCTATGCATGTAACCTGTCACCCTGGTCCAAGCGCTGCATCACCCGTGCCTGCTCAGCCAGTATCCTCTGCTGAGTCTGCTCAAAGCTCTCAAACCTCTGATGGAAGGCCTGGAACTGAGTCTGGAGATCTGTCGGGATAGGTACAGGAGCAGGGATCTGCATCATGGCAGTAGTCGGCACATAGGGCTCCTCTCCCTGTGCAGTGTCAGCGGACGGTGGGTCGGGATCAGCCGAGTGTGTAGCTCCCGTAGAGGTCCCCGCTGCTGTGGAGATGCAGTGGAAGTCTGAGCAGCGGTACCCTGACCCAAGTACCGTCATCTGAGCGTATAAAGCCCCAGCTCCGCACAGTCAGCAGTGACACTGGGCGCTTCGCTGGACGGAGCTCTAAAGCTTCCTTGAACTCTGCTGAGAATGGGACGGAACCGATAATGTGGAGCCGAGGAAGAAGGGAAAAATGGGAGTGATCTTCTTCTTCTTCGTCCTCATGTAGGAGACCACCTTATGGAGCTGGCTGTACATGACGTGGCTGAAGGAGATGCGCTGAGCGGGTGGAAATGGACCTAGGAAGTAGTCTAGTAAGGCACAATCCTCATCAGTAGCATCATGCGCCCCAGATGGGCGAATCTGATGACTGAGGATCTCCAGGAGAACCCTCTGAGTCAGCGTGGGGAAGCTCGCGAACGGGAGGACATCCTTCTCCTCCTCCCCTCTACGTTGGTCCTCCGACCTACAACCTGAAGCCACCTGGACTTCGACCTCTGCAAGTACTCCTCTGTGAATCCTCGGATATCACCAGGACCATCCGGGATGCGCAGGAAAGAAGTGAATGTCGAGGGTGTGACCTCCACGGGGCGATGGCGTACATAAGAAGTAATGCTCACATCGCCCGCCCGGGCATTAGCATAAAATTCTCGAACTAGGTCCGGAGCAAAGACTCTCTGCCCTACCTTAGGACCTCCGAAAGTCCTAGCCTGGCAAATAGAGTATCCACCCTGCAGCCTCTAGCACCGCAGGCTCAAATTTCCTCTCCACAACAAAGTCCTTGCCCTGATCGAACCAGGCACGAGCCTCTACTGAAATAAAGCTGTCGTCCCGGAGACAAGGTGCAGAAGAGGATGATGCACCGGGGCAGTCACCACCACGTGTACGAGACATACTAATATATATTTAAAATTAAAAGCAACAACATTACAGCATAACAATTAACATTAAATATCAAACAAAGTAATAAAAACATGAGAATCAAAAGAATTAACAGCATAAAAATTAATAAACAAAAACAGCATAAAATTAAATAGAAAATAACAACAAAACATTAATTAAGAAACATAGAAATTAATATCAAATAGAACATTAATATTTAATATAAACAACTCCGTAAATTAATAAAATAGAAAACAAGTTGAACAAAGAATGAAACATAAACAGAATAATTATACAACATAAATTCTGTCGAAAATTCGACAGAGTCTCCCCTAAAATTCTTCGTTTCTCCACAAAAATTCAGTCAGATTTCAAGGTATTTAGTACCGTCACCAATCAAATCTATAAATAATAACCTATAATCATAATCTATACTCGTTTAATAATCAAGGCTAAATAAAACTGAAAAATGCTAGTTTTAACAATGGATTTCCGTAACTATCATTCTTCAATTTCGAATTCAACAAAAACACCCAAACTAAGTGTAATAAGTGAAGATTTAACCTTGTGTATGTAGATTATGATTAATATAGGACAAATTCGAGACAAATTTAGCAATTAGAATTCGAAATTTTCGAATTTAATGAATTAGGGATTCGAAACTTCAGTCCTTAATTTCTCCTAATGTAGTTCATCATTTACAGATTTGAAGCTATAGAAACGTAAAGAATTCAAAAACGAAGATTTCGGTACTAACCTTGTAAGATTTGATGAAGAATTGAAGAAGTTGTGTTGATTAGAAGAGGAGGGCGATTCGCGCAAGGGCTGTGTTATTCGCTTCTGTTTGTCGTTCGATTTCGAGAGTGGGAATTGGGGAAGAACGGAGTGAAGTGAAACGCGGCGCTTCAGCCCCTTTTTTTTTCCTATATCAGTCGCGTCCGCGAGGCGGTCTCTTGTGTGGCGTCCGCACGATATCTGGCGGACAAGAGTGAGGCGTCCGCGAGGCGGTCACGTGGGTGGAGTCCGCGTGGTAAGTGGCGGACAAGCCTTGTGTGGTGTCCGCCTGTCAGGAGGCGGACACGGCCTGCAATTTTTTTTTTTGATTTAAACGAAACAGACTTTCGTAACATATTAACAAGGTTATAAAATCACAAGTTAGTAATAAAATGACATAAATAATAAGTTAGTAGTTAATTTACATAAAATTAAATGTTAGGGACAATGGAAATTAAATGTTAGAGACAATGGAAATTAAAATGTTAGAGACAATGGAAATTAAATGACAATAATATAATAGTTAGAAGTTAGATGTCAGAAGTTAGAAGTCCGAAGTTAGATGGCCAAAGTCAGGTGTCCAATTGTCCAATTAATATTAACAGATAATTAGATAATTAATATTAACAAAATAGTAGATAATTAATATTAACAATAATATCAACAGAAATAAGAGAATAAAATATTTATAATTAACAGGTGAATAATCCGGGCTTAGGAACTAGAATAAATCTAGTCCCCGGCAACGGCGCCATTTTGCAGATGTTATAATCTGAGTGGTTATATTGGGTATAATTAACATAAAATAAAAGAAAGAAATAAAAACTCAAAATAAACGTCGGGCTGCAAACAAATCCCGGTCACAGTAGTATAGTGAAAATGTAAGCGACCGGATATCGAACCACGGGACTAATATACATATTATAGTACCTAAGCGTGTCACAAAGGGGGGATTAATTGACTTGTTTTTAATAAATAAAAGGAAGATAAAATAAACTAAATTAACAGATAAACTAAACGGGACTCTGGTTCAGATTAATATTATCTGCTCTTTCATGCTATTCCTACTGGTTTAATTATAATTGTCTGGCAAAATTCCTTTAATTATCTTAAGGACTAAGTCATAGCCTCATAAGAACTCGTTTACCAGAAATGCTCGGTCTAATCAAGGTTCGAGCACTCTTATGTAAACGGACATTAAATTCGAGGAAATATAATTGCATCTGAAAATACTAACTCATTAAATCATAATAGAGCTTTCTCCAGATTTACGGCTTAATCAACCTATCTATTTATCACCTGGTCTGATCAAAATAGACTTAGCAAGCAATTTAATAAACTCATGACATTTATTAAAAAGGCGAGAGATGAGCTTTAAGCGTAACAAACTTCATTAAATTAAAACCAGTAAAAATATTGCATAATTAATACAGAACATAATAATCATTCCCAAAGCATACGTAAACTAGCCTAACATATTAAATAGATAGACAGAGACAGAGTAATAGAAATCATCCGTAATCACTCCGACTCACTCTGCTATTTTGTATACGTAGGCTAGAGGTGGATTTGGTGGAATGTAAAATAAATAAAATGGAGAAGGCGGAAGGAGAGAAATGAGATGGTGTATGAATTGGAACTCCAGAGGAACCACGGAAGGAGCCTCCGGAAGGACACTGAGTAAGGAGGAATGAAGCTCGTATTTATAGAGGAAGAAGAACAGAGCAGCAGCTCATTAGCTCACTGATTGAGCTCGTTGATTGCAATCCCCATTGATTGCAGCTATTGATTGAGCAGGGGACAAGGTTGAAACGCGGGCGTGATTTCTGGTAGGCGCCGACTGGTTAAACGATAAGGCAGTCAAGTTGGAGAGCGAGTCGGACCGGTTGATTTCCTACATATTTACACGCGTGTCCGCCACTTATCTAGCGGTCTCCTCTATCTCAACCGCTCGATTTCAAGCGGTACACTCAGTGTTGTCCGCCTCGCGGTCGCCTCTGAGTTGTCCGCCTCTTTGTAGGCGGTCGCCTCTCTATTTCTCGTCCGCATGCAAGTCCTCATGATATGGGGCGGTTACACTACTGCTTCACACGTGATTTAATCCTTCATATAATATATGTTTGTGTTTTGGTATTTTTCCTACATTTTAACACATATAATACATCAGTTAATATAACAACATAATTATAGGAAAACCCAAGATAAGTGAACATTACTAAAAATGCTGCAATTAATAAGGTGATAAACCTTAAATAGTCTATATGTTTTGCACTTATCAGTAGTCTCAGGTTTAGGGGCAGATGGTGCGTGCCTTAGAAGTGTGCTGAAGTTAAAGAGAAGTTGATGAGGGAGGCTCATAACTCACCCTATTCAATTCATCCAGGCGGAGACAAATTGTATAAAGACCTGAAGAAACAGTTTTGGTGGCCAAAGATGAAGAGAGAGGAGGCCGAGTTTGTATCAAAGTGCCTAACTTGTCAAAAGGTAAAATTTGAGCATAAGAGGATGGGAGGATTGCTGCAACCTTTGGAGGTCCCTAAATGGAAGTGGAATTTGATCAACATGGATTTTGGGATGGGAGTACCACCACTGAGGGGTGGAGTTCATCAGATATGGGTAATTGTGGACCGACTTACCAAGTCTGCTAGGTTCATACCCATAAAGAACACTTGGTCGATGAGTTAGTTGGTAGATGCATATATCAAGAATGTGGTGAGATATCATGAAGTGCCTGAGTCGATCATATTTGACAGGGATTCGTGATTTTTGGCTCACTTCTGGCAGCAGTTTTAGAAGGCTATTGGTACCAATTGAAATTGAGTACAACCCTTTCACCCAGCTACGGATTGACAGATAGAAAGGACCATCTAGACTTGGGAAGATATGCTCCGTGCGTGCATAATGGATTTTTAGGGTTCATGGCCAGATATGTTGCATTTGGTGGAGTTATCCTATAATAATAGTTATCATGCTAGCATTAAGATGGCTCCATATGAAGCCTTATATGGGAGGAAGTGTAGAACCCCACTATGCTGAAGCGATATCAGCAAGACAGTGGTACTGGGACCTCAGCTGATAGAGGAGACTATGGAGTAGATTCAAGTCATTTAGAGCAGAATGAAAGTAGCCCGGGATAGGCAGAAGTCCTATGCAATCTGAAGTGGAGGCCGGTTGAGTTCGAAGTAGGGGATAAAGTCTTCCTGAAGGTATCTCCTGTGAGAGGCATAACCAGATTCGGGAAGAAAGGAAAGCTAAGTCCTAAGTTTGTGGGACCCTATGAAGTCCTTGAAAGGATTGAGAAGGTAGCCTATAGATTGGCACTCCCTTGTGAACTAGAGAAGGTTCACAACGTCTTCCATATGTCTCAGTTGAAGTGATATATCCCTGAACCTTCCCATGTTTTACAGCCAGAGGTGTTGGAATTGGAGCAAAATTTGTCTTACGAGGAGTATCCTATCAAAGTCCTAGATACCAAGACCAGGGAGACCCGATCGAAGTTCACCATTATGGTCTAATCATGGAACCGAAGAGGCAACGTGGGAGGTTAAGAGGAAATGAGGAAGAAGTACCCACAACTCTTCGAGCAGGTAAAAGTTTAAGAGTTAGTCAGAATTCAATTTGGATCTAGAATACAGTTAAGCTCTTTCAGAGTCAGTTTTTACTTCAAAAGATGGTTAGGTTTAGCTTCGAGACGAAGCTTTCTTTTAAGGGGATGTGATGAAATACCCGCGAATTTTGAGTTAGGATATGCATAATATATAGTTGAAATGAATAAGTTAATTGTTATATTGGAACGAATATTAAATGATTGGTAAGTTCGAGTTAGTGTTATTTTAGGGGCCAGGGAAGTTAAACAATTATCTTACCTTTCTCATTTTTCTAAATTGATATAATTCTAAAATACCTTATCTTTTCCTAAATTATTTATTGTAGATTTATCCATCCTCTACTGACTTTATAAGATCTCCTCAGATCTCTTAAATGAATTACTCAATAGTTATTTATTTACTTATTTATTTTTAACCATTATCTTCCCCTAAAAGATAATTCCATCCATCCTAATCTTTTTACAACGACTGAATTATTTTTCCTTCTCACCATATTTAAAATTATTAAATTATTCCTTTATTTTCTAATTAGTCATTTGGTAGAAATCTAGCTTCTCTTTCCAATTATTTACAACACTAATTGTGTAAACCCTCTTTCAAATTATTTACAATAATTATTTATTCTCTCTCTCTAAACTAATTACATCTATTTAATTAATATTATTCCTCTCTCTCTTTACAATTAATCTCTATTTATAATACGTTCACCACCCTCATCCTCTTCATCCACGCGTGTGTTAGTTTCTACTCTCTGCTCTTTCTTCCCCAAACTCACAATCTCTCATTCTTCTTTCTGCTATTGTCAAGTTTCTTCCCTGGTGCCGAATTAGTGTAGAAGGGTAAGGTCTAATACCTGGTAAGGTATTGAGATTATTTTGGTTTGTGTATGATGGTTTTCTGGTCGGTGATTTTCACAATTCTAGACCCCAAATTCATTAACGGGCACTACTAGTGATTTTGCTGAGCCGTCTTCATAGTGGTGTGCGTAATCAGGTAAACATCTATGCTCATAAATGTTTTCTCGTGTGATTTACGAATTGTGGATGAATTATTAAAACCCTGATTTGGGATTTTGGAAGTTGGGAATTATTCCCCCGCGTATTCAAGATTCAATGGTTTTATAAATTGGAATTGATTACTGTTTTTGGGAGACTTTCACTGGATGAATTACTTGGTTGGTACCGATTGGTGCTCTGTGTGAATTTTTGGTACCTTTATGGTGCTCTGTGTAATTGTTGGTACTTTGTACCCCATATATATACATTAATTTGCGCTGCGACATTGATATGCAGTTAAGCTCTATGATCTACTCCTTTAGGTCAGAAGTACCTTCTAGGGGGTGTGCACACTTAAGGACTTAGGGTGAGGTGGTATTAATGTTTGCGGCCCCATTTGGGTGTCGTCCGTGTATACTTGTGATTAGAATTCTGGTGAAAGCTCTCCCCCGATTTATTTTGATGAATGGTTATTATTGGTAATGGTTCGGTTTGGAATGATGTTGTTGGTGTTTGAAATACCCCAAACCTAAGTATGCTAAGTAACATCAAATCATGATGCATTAAGGCTAAAAATGCTTAGAAAGATTGGTAGATATTTAAACCAAGGAAAACACAAGGAAATGCCTTAAGGGCAATTAGGGCAAAAATGTGCTCTAAGCTTGGAGAGACTTGGGTGAGTACCAAATATCATGATAAGACCTTAGTAATATTCTAATGGTCATTTTAAATCAATTAGCAAAAACCAAACTTGAAAACAAGTTAAAACACAAAATGTGCTTTAAGAAGTCTTAAAGCACATTTTTGAGAAATTGTCTTAGAATGAGTTTTGAGTGGCTAAATGTCATCATTACTCTTTAATCAATGTGTACTAATTAGTATCACTTAGGAGGTCTAAATCAATGGGAAATCAAAATTTTCAGAAATATGTGCACTGATTAGTGAATAGTGCCAAATAGTGACTAGTTTAAGTTTTAATCAACTTAAGCTAATTAGTTGGTCAACAAAGACCATGAATAGCCTCATTTAAGGTAGGGGGCCGGTTTTTTCTAAGGAGGGTGAGTCACCATAAGTAGTCAAATAAGGAAGAAAAGAAGAGATAAGTAAAGAAGTTACTATTTGCTTTTATTAAAGCAAAATATCCTTATAAGCTACCTTATCTCCTCTATCCTCCATTTCTTCTTATCACCCACGGTTTCTTCTTCTTCTCTCTGTTCCAAAACCGAGATGCTGCCCTCCATGGTTCTCCATCTCAATCACTTGCCAATACAACTCCAAGCTCCAAATCCAAACAATTGCATATTTGTCTTAGTTAGGTCAAGACCTATCTTTCTATCTTTTCAAATCTTTCAAAGCTCCATTTTGGTGCCATGAGAAAAACTCCATTGATGGGGGAAAATCAAGTTTGAAAGCTCATTAGCTTCTCCATTCTCTTAAGGTAAGAAAATGTAAGAAAAACCATGTTTCCATCATTTCTTGTACATGGCCGAAAATTCCTTCTCATGGGGCTATGTTTTATGCCTTGTTCTAGCTTTATTTATTCACCAAGGACTAGTGGAGTCCTATTTCATTCATGCCAAAGTCTACCTTGAGACTTCAAAGGTAATCATCCACTTTTATGCCTTAGAACACATTTCTAACCTAGGTTTTTCATTCCTTGAGGTTAGTGCATTGTTTAGTACTCATATGGGTCCTTGAATATTGATTAGAACATTGGCAAAAGGAATTTAAGTGGTGGCCGCGATCTATGCAAGAAGAAGGCCTAAGGAGGAGATTAAGATAGCTTGAGAAAACAAGGTTAAAATGCTTACCTAATGGTGGTTTAAGATTAAGGAATGAGTTTTAGATAAATACCAATGTGGCTTAAAGCTTACATTGTGTATTGGGTTATATAACCTAATAAAAAGACTTCAAACAAGCTTATGAACTTGTGATTAAGGAGCTAATGAGAATGAGTTAGTAATAAAGTTTAAGGTGGATTTTAAAGCATTATAACTACTATGAGATGAGAGTGTATTTGCAGGTTGAAGCTTATATATGTGGGAAAGTTCATGTTTAAGTTTAAGTCATTTAAGGGCCTAAGAGCCATGTCATTTAAGAGCCTTAGTGCTATGCAATTTAAGATTATTGCAATATATGAGTTTGTTATGAAGAGTTGGTTTGGGTGTTGAGATATTGATGATAAAGAACTTGAGGTGTGTGAGATGGTTAAATGAGGAAAATAATGTGTTTGGGCATGCTATGATGCTAGAGGTGCTATGGCAAAATTTGAGTAGAAATAAGTGTTTAGGCGATGGTGGTAAACTAATGACCTAGGATTACTAGGAATCATTATAAGGAATTTGAGTGGAGATTTGTTAATTAAGGAGTCCTTGAGGTTAGGATGACCTAGAGATGTCTAGGAGGAGTTAGAGGAATGGTGAGTGTTTTGAGCACACCAAAATCATGAGATGAGGAATAAGAAGTGTGCATAAGATTAAGGAGAAGGAGTAATGATTAAGGTGATTTGAATATGTTCTAAGGGGAATTAATGACTAAGGAAGTACTAGGAAGTTTTAGAGGTGGTCTTGATGAAAAAGGGGTGAGATAAAGTGTGTAATGAGTTATAATGACTTAGGCATTACCTTGGAGGATTTAAGAATCAAGAGAATGTAATTGAGCATGTAGGACTTAGGCAAATGTTGGTAACCAACTAGGAAGGAAATAAGGTGTTGGAGGATGGAAGCTTAAGTTAGGAAGGAACTTTAAGTAAAGGCATAAAAAGAGTTTTAGATAGTGAGAGATGCTTGGGAGATGATGTTATAGGGTGAAGAGAACATTGGCATAGTGGTTACACTAGGTATGAACCACCACCTAGAAAACCTAGAGGAAACATTACAAGTGTTAGCATTATTACAAGGAAATGCATAATGACTAAGGTGGATCTTGGTGGATGATTTAAGGTATTTAAAGGAGGGCTTAAGGTGTATTTGAGGTGCCCAAATGAGGTTATAACATATTAGAATATATGAGGAGAAGTTTGGAGTTGAAAGAGAATTTAGAAACAAGTTTCTAGAGCCGACCGACCTTAGGACCGGACTTGCAAGGTCGGTCGGGCTCTGTTACAATACCGGAAAATGTTTCTGGAATAGACCGGACATGGGACGGACTTGTCAAGTCCGGTCGGGCTTGGAATTTGTGTCGGTAATAAGTCTCTGGAATCGACCGGCATAGGACCGGACTTGTAAGTCCGGTCGGGGTAGAATTTTCAAACAGTAAAGGGTACTGGAACGGACCGGACTTGGCAAGTCCGGTCGGTAAGTCCGGTCGAGCCTAAAACAAAAAAAAAGGAGAAATTTTGAATTCTAAGAATGGCAATGGGTAATAAGGTATGCCTTTGGTAGGGTAGTAATGATTGAGACCCTAAGAATTAAGAGATTAAGTTAAGTTAAGTATAAACTTGAAAGTTTAAGATTAAGTTTGTAAGATTAAGTGTAAGACCTAAGAGGTGTTAGGTGGGGATCATTAAGGAATTAAGTAAGTTAAACAAGTTAAGTAAGTCATATTAAGTTAAGTGATTAACAACCTAAAACTGAATGAATGTTTTAGGACTTGGGAGTTTGGACTCCGGAAGAGAGTAAGCAGCCGAACGACCACGGTGAACGGTACAGTCTCTTGTGACCTGCTTGCTAACGAGGTGTCCCTCGGCTTGTGTGCTATTTGTTTTGTGTGCTCACTAAACAAGATAAGCATGCAACCGGAACATATTATATATATATTGTATTGTTGTGTGATGTTTGAAAACTAACACAAACATACCGTGAGAACTTACTAACCAATGTTTAGTAAGGAATTGAGTGGACTAAGGAACGCCCCTAATAAGGGACGATATGAACCGAAAGAGGTTAACCGACAAACAGGGTTTGAGATTACTACTAACTGGAACTTGAGTGAGGAAACCCGGGACCGATCTCCGGTCATGCATGCTAAGGAAAAGGGGGATGGTATCTGAATCAGATCCGCCCTCCGCTTAAGGACTTGTCTTCGGACTTGTAGCCTAGGGCCGGTTGCCGGCTCAGCTACGCTGGATTCCCCCAGGGTAGGTGGCATTAAGATGGTGCGGTTGGATCACCTAAATCCCAGGTTTGGACTCAGGCTACAACCATTCCCCTCCAGGAACGGTTCGTATTCTGAGAATAAGTTAAGGTTAAGATGAGTTACAATCATTCCTTTTAAAGGATGATTTGTTATTAAGATTAAGATTAAGATAAGTTAAGATTAAGATAAGTTACAATCATTCCGTTTTAAAGGTTGATTTGTATCGTTAAGACTAAGATTGGGTTAAGTTACAATCATTCCTTTTAAAGGATGATCTGTATCGTTAAGATTAAGATTAAGTTAAGATTAGATTAAGATGAGGTTAAGATAAGTTGCAACCATTCCTTTTAAAGGATGGTTGTATTATTCAGATTAAGGTAAGTTACATCCACTCCTTATTAAAGGATGGTTGTTTCTAAGATTAAGATAAGACTAAGAGTGAGGTGAGATAAGGATGGACTAAGATTAGAGGGAAACATTACTTAAGGAGTTAAATAATTAACTCTCTAATTAAGGGAACACATTTAAGTCGTTCATTGTGTGTGAACTTGATTGTTCATATCTGAGTTGTTGTTTACTGCACTTACTATTATATTGTGCATCTAATCAACCTCCATGCTATCGACAATAAGTCGTCGTAGCCACGTTAGCTTGGGGGCCATGAGGGGATCGTACCAGCATTCGTGCTGACCCCCTTTGGGGGCTGTTTTTACTACACAGGTACAACAGAAGCGGCCGTCGCGAGGGTAAGAAGAGGACACAAGTGTTAAGGGTTAAGTGGCCTACGAGTTGTGCATGTACACTCGTATGGCAATATGAGTTAGTAATGTATAGGATGTGAGGGGGTTGTAAGAAGGATATGTAAATGTTTAAGGTTGTTGCACTAATGTTCGGTATATTCTGTAGTCAGACCGTGGCAAGGTCCTGGATTTGTAAAGAATTCCGCTGCGATATGTTTATATATACTGTTAAGTTGCGAGACCACATTTGGATTGAGTTGGGGTGTTACAAAAGTGGTATCAGAGCGTAGTTACGCTCTGAAGACAAGAAATACCGATCTTAGGAGAATGATGAGGTTGAGATTGAGTTATGGGTTAAGGGTTGAGAGATAGAGTGTGGGGTGCGTTAGCCAGGACTCCCCGGTGTTTACCGGATATCCATAGTGCCTAGGCCCGCCCTCCACATCCCTAACCCTAAATATGTGGAACAAACGCCAGAGAGAAGAAGCCTTCTCTTACTCGGGAAACCCGATCTGGCAGTTAGCTAACAGTAAGCAATACGAGAAACAACTTGTCGTACAACAGTTATGGAGAACTGGGAGATTTTAAATGGAGCGCATCAACAGAGAAACAGGCGCTACCTATGGAATACTATCAATAAAGGAACGGTAATTACCGGCAACATGGGTCGACATGCTACGCAGTCGAAATAACCCGCCATACCAATGATAAGGAAAGCACTACGGGTGCAATAGAAAGGAAAAAGGGAAACGACATGAGTACCGGACAGTGGTCCGAAGGAGCATAACAGTATGATAATACAGAGCATGAGGATTGAGATTACTGGAAAGTCCAGTTAAGAACCGGGAACTCCAAACCCCGTACAATGAAAAAGGTTGCAAACCTGCTAGACATAACACGGATAACGGTGGAACACATATAAATTGTGTACCAAAATAGGACTACCGTGTAGTGCCTAAAGGAGAATCATTACTGAGTAACCACAAAAATGTGTGGAGACAGGAGCGAGCATTAAGACATAACAAAATTAAGGGGTTCTCTCAGAAAGAGGAACGCCCTGATAAATGACAGTACTGTCAAACTACAAGGAAACTGCCGGATGGTCGATTATCCAAAATAAGAGATCATTGAGGGAGTCCCGAGGACTACCAATTACATGGAAATTAGAAGGAAGTTTCACTTCCAATGTGCCTTGTACCAATAACCCATCCTGCATGGCGCACTTGCCATAGCAAGTGCTACCACGGTTAAGCTACACGGAAAGCCATCATGGCGAGGTAACCGAACGCTACAGTCGTAGTACGCGTTAACATCGGAATGCAAATCCATAAGAACAGGAAAAAAAATAGGACCTTGGAAGGGCCTGACGGCCTGACCATGATGAGATGAACCGACACATCAGCCAGCAGGGAGCTGAGCTTAGATGAAATACTAAACCATATAAATACTAGCAACGGTATAACCCACTACAACAACAACCGACAGTATGGTAAGAACACCAATCTCAAACTCCAAGGGAAAACCTAAGAGATTGCTCGGTATTGCGAGCAAAACACTATATAAGCATGATCAAGGGATGTATTATAAGATGTATTATAAGATATTTGAGACTGTTGAAGCATCAATTGAGACTGTTGAAGCATCGACTACAACGAAAACGGGATAAGACTCTCAGAGTGACCATTAAGGACACCAATAACAACATTCTTCAATGAAGATGTTGGAAAACCCGGAAATCAAGGATAAAAGAAATAAACATAAGCTATAACCTACTAAGAATTAAAGTCGTACAACCCTGGAAAAGGAAAGCTCAGAGGACTACCCCCACAGCGGGCATAGTCGAGCCGAACAAACTGATGAATGACAGCTAGTACTGTTCGTCTAACTCATTAATACCCAAGTATGATTGATCATCAACGGGGGCGTAGTCAACGGAAGTTGAACGAAGCGTTGAGATAGAAGTATAAGATGCCAGGATGATATCCAACTTGGACACCGTAAGGCAAACGCCTAATACGAACTTATCCTTAATTGCCAAAAGACATAAGTCTAGTAAAATGACAGTATTGTCAAAGACATTAAGTAACCTCAGATCACCTGAACAACTTCCATAGCAGAAAGCAGGATGTAACAATTTACCATGAAACCCGATACTACATTTGGTATGTAACCTAATGATTGATGGTGTTCCAAGGGACCAGAAGTTTATGAGGATAACCTACAGATGAGTAAGAGTACAAATAATGAACTGAGACATTAAGCACTAAGAGCCTACGAGCCAAGGATGTTAACCACATCAGAGCCCGAGGCGCAATAAGTTATAAGAGAGCTTGTATAAGCCAAAAAAAGGGTACCAATGAGAATATTGAGATAATGCTAAGGACAGGAGCGGAGAACGAACCATGCCTTTTTAGGGTGGGGATACCCCTCCTTGTTGTGAGGCCATGAGTGGGAATGAACCCCTCAAAAGGGTTTTCACATATTAGAGATAAAATACACTTTATTTAGAAGATGGGAACTATGAACCTTGAGATTACCTTAGAACATACCAGATACACTTGAGTAATAAGGAAGGTTGCACAGATAGACCCCATATCCAACACCCAGGATGTAAGAATTAGTATGGGCAGAGATAAACATTGTGACTGCACATTATGGCACGTCAATTAATCAATGCTCAGAGGAGCTTGTGAATCAGCGGATGACTTCTTCAGTAACCAGTCAAACTACATGGTAGATAACATCGTTAAGGATGAAAGAAAGCGAGAGAAATTAGCCTACTTACGAATCTGAGATTGGAATAGAACACCTTCATATCAAGAGTCAACTATCTTACAACACGGTACGACAACCGCCAATATCGGAATGAGAGAACTCCCAGTGTATTTACACCAAGAAGGGATTGAGTATAAGGTAAGACATTAGAATAAGTGAGTAAGAGGTTGCACCATTAATGGGTAACATGGTAAAGGCCAACTACCACGGTAGAAATGGTCGTGAGTATAATAGTTAGATAAGTGGATTAAGTCATGGTGCGCGGTAAGGCGACCATTATGTATGAGCCGTCAAATATTGACACTGAGGCAATTAGATTTATGAGTTAAGACCAGCATAAGTAAGAAAATAAGATGGTAGACGAACTGAGCATTGATGCCAGTAGCCTGGACCTGGTTAGGTAAGATTTCACAGGAAGCACACCATCCATTCCTTAAGGAACTGGAAGTGCATTCCTAGTAGCATAAATATGAGAAACAAGATAAGAGGCTCTACGGAAAGAGACCTCAGATATTAAGTGACCGAATCAATACGGAATACAGGAAGGAGCTAGAGCATACCATACCCAAGAACACAGTAAATGGACTTCCCTTGATTGACTTCAAGAAGAACAATAAATGTTATTTTGGAACGATGAAAGAGGAGATCGACAACAGAATACTTCATAATTAGCGATAGCTAAACGTGTGACGGACACTATGAGTTTACTAAAACGAGACGTGGGACGACTGCACCCCACAGGGGCTTGCAGGCCTGACACGCTCATTTATGAGTTAGTTGGGTAAGTAGTAATGTACCAGTAAGGTACCCCATGCATGTGAACGAGTGGTGTAAGGAACACGGGAAGTAGTCGACTCCGTACCACCGACAACGACGCAAGACCAGACAAGAGCAGCTACTACCACAAACAGTCGAAGAGAAGAGCTCAGTTGAACCAGCAACACAGAGGAACCAGAGAACAAATAATTAAGGACTATGAAGTGCGAAGAGCACGGATTGTTAAGTACAGACATTGAACATGCCTTAAGATGTAAGGGATTAAGACTGTAAAGCGCATTATGCACTAAACAGTAGTTTCAGACTAAGAATCATCCTCAGACCAAAGGTCAGTTGGGGAGAACAATTTAGACATTCGAGAAAATACTAAGAGTATGAGCGTAAGATCTTCAAGAAGAATGGATAGACGAGTTACAACTCATTAAGGCCGTGTATATATAAAGATAACACGTGCCCATTGAGACAATTAGGCCTAAGATTATCAGAGTGGTGCAGCGGAAGCTAGCAGATCACTACCTTTGAGATTAGACCAAACTAAGTTAAGGAAACGGTATAAGTACCGTTAAGAATCCTCGATACAGAGACTAAGTCATTTCTGATCGAATTATAAGTAAGATAGATGACGTGGAAGCTAGAATGCTTGGTGAGAATTAGACATCTTGAACTTATGTTCAAAGATGATGTAACGCTGATTACGTGGGCGTAATCCATTTTAAGGGGGGTAGAGCGAAAACCGCTTAGCGTATGTTTGTGTACTGAGTACATAAACTACGGTGTGCATAGCACAAAATAATTTGAGAATATGTTTTACATAAACATTTGGAGGTAAATCATGGTTATTGCACACAGAAGATGTGAATACCATACATATTAAGTACCTATCTTGTTAACTCCGGTGTGAGTACAAGTTAAGAGAATTAAGGAAGAGGATTAAGGAGACTTAAGAAATAATATATGAGGTATGAGTCGATATGAGACTATGTGTGAGATAAGAATAAGATAACACTATGAGATATTATTTGATATGAGCATGAGTTAGGATATAGTAATGCTATGTGGTATGAGACAGTGGAAGTTGGTATGAGACTGATATAGAATTTAGTAGGAATTTAAGTCTTGAGGTAATTACTAAGAGATGAATTGGGAATGCTTGATGGAATGAGTTCACACTTTGGAGATGTATTGATTATGATTAGAAGAACTAAAAAGATAGAAAATTGGACATGAGTGAATTATTTGGATGTTTGAAAATGACGTGGGAGGTGGAACTTGATTTTCTAGGGATCAAGGGAAACCGAACACAAATTGGGGTGGAAGGATAGTTCTACACTGATGCTGATCACATCAGGGTTGGATGATTCCTGAAACTCCCTACCAGTGGTCACAATTAAATCACACTAAGGATAGAGACCTTGGGATAAAAATGAAATTGGAGTTGCTTGTATTTTTAATTAGAGGAATTATTCCTCACATGACCTCGTAAAAAGGATTACCTTTTTACTGAGTCTCGCCCATGAAGTCGAGGACGCACGAGCCTTTGTCTTTGGACCGGTGACATGGGGAGAGCAGCGTGTTTTGTATTCTGGCCCATGGTGACGAGGACGAATGAGCCATTGTCTACGGACCGGTGACATGGGAGAATACGTTGGAAGTTATGTGAATGTTTTAATCATCAAAAGGAACAAAAGGAATTTTGAGTGCTGCACATGCTTAAGCATGTTGTGTGATATTTAAGTATGAGAATATGGTGGATCCAATGATCCAATGAGATTAAGTATACATAAGTATGATCTATATGATCTAAGGAATGAGGTAAGACATGCATTCTAATAAAGATGCATGGGAACTTTGGGGACAAAGTTCTTTTAAGGGGGGTAGATTGAAATACCCCAAACCTAAGTATGCTAAGTAAACATCAAATCATGATGTATTAAGGCTAAAATATGCCTTAGAAAGATTGGTAGATAATTTAAACCAAGGAAAACACAAGGAAATGCCTTAAGGGCAATTAGGGCAAAAATGTGCTCTAAGCTTGGAGAGACTTGGGTGAGTACCCAAATATCATGATAAGACCTTAGTAATATTCTAATGGTCATTTTAAATCAATTAGCAAAGAAAACCAAACTTGAAAACAAGTTAAAACACAAAATGTGCTTTAAGAAGTCTTAAAGCACATTTTTGAGAAATTGTCTTAGAATTGAGTTTTGAGTGGCTAAATGTCCATCATTACTCTTTAATCAACATGTGTACTAATTAGTATCACATTAGGAGGTCTAAATCAATGGGAAATCAAAAATTTCAGAAATATGTGCACTGATTAGTGAATAGTGCCAAATAGTGACTAGTTTAAGTTTTAATCAACTTAAGCTAATTAGTTGGTCAACAAAGACCATGACTAGCCTCATTTAAGGTAGGGGGCCGGTTTTTCTAAGGAGGGTGAGTCACCATAAGTAGTCAAATAAGGAAGAAAAGAAGATAAGTAAAGAAGTTACTATTTGCTTTATTAAAGCAAAATATCCTTATAAGCTACCTTCTCTCCTCTATCCTCCATTTCTCTCTTTCACCCACGGTTTCTTCTTCTTCTCTCTGTTCCAAAACCGAGAGTGCTGCCCTCCATGGTTCTCCATCTTCAATCACTTGCCAAATACAACTCCAAGCTCCAAATCCAAAACAAATTGCATATTTGTCTTAGTTAGGTCAAGACCTATCTTTCTATCTTTTCAAATCTTTCAAAGCTCCATTTTGGTGCCATGAGAAAACTCCATTGATGGGGGAAAATCAAGTTTGAAGAGCTCATTAGCTTCTCCATTCTCTTAAGGTAAAGAAAATGTAAGAAAAACCATGTTTCCATCATTTCTTGTACATGGCCGAAAATTCCTTCTCATGGGGCTATGTTTTTATGCCTTGTTCTAGCTTGATTTATTCACCAAGGACTAGTGGAGGTCCTATTTCATTCAATGCCAAAGTCTACCTTGAGACTTCAAAGGTAATCATCCACTTTTATGCCTTAGAACACATTTCTAACCTAGGTTTTCATTCCTTGAGGTTAGTGCATTGTTTAGTACTCATATGGGTCCTTAAATATTGATTAGAACATTGGCAAAAGGAATTTAAGTGGTGGCCGAGATCTATGCAAGAAGAAGGCCTAAGGAGGAGATTAAGATAAGCTTGAGAAAACAAGGTAAAATGCTTACCTAATGGTGGTTTAAGATTAAGGAATGAGTTTTAGATAAATACCAATGTGGCTTAAAGCTTACATTGTGTATTGGGTTATATAACCTAAGAAAAAGAACTTAAACAAGCTTATGAACTTGTGATTAAGGAGCTAATGAGAATGAGTTAGTAATATAAGTTTAAGGTGGATTTTAAGAGCATTATAACTACTATGAGATTGATGAGTGTATTTGCAGGTTGAAAGCTTATATATGTGGGAAATTCAGTGTTTAAGTTTAAGTCATTTAAGGGCCTAAGAGCCATGTCATTTAAGAGCCTTAGTGCTATGCAATTTAAGATTATTGCAATATATTGAGTTTGTTATGAATGAGTTGGTTTGGGTGATGAGATATGATGAGAAAGAACTTGAGGTGTGTGAGATGGTTAAATGAGGAAAATAATGTGTTTGGGCATGCTATGATGCTAGAGGTGCTATGGCAAAATTTGAGTAGAAAATAAGTGTTTAGGCGATGGTGGTGAACTAATATGACCTAGGATTTACTAGGAATCATTATAAGGAATTTGAGTGGAGATTAGTTAATTAAGGAGTCCTTGAGGTTTAGGATGACCTAGAGATGTCTAGGAGGAGTTAGAGGAATGGTGAGTGTTTTGAGCACACCAAAATCATGAGATGAGGAATATAAGAAGTGTGCATAAGATTAAGGAGAAGGTGTAATGATTAAGGTGATTTGAATATGTTCTAAGGGGAATTAATGACTAAGGAAGTACTAGGAAGTTTTAGAGGTGGTCTTGATGAAAAAGGGGTGAGATAAAGTGTGGTAATGAGTTATAATGACTTAGGCATTACCTTGGAGGATTTAAGAATCAAGAGAATGTAATTGAGCATGTAGGACTTAGGCAAATGTTGGTAACCAACTAGGAAGGAAATAAGGTGTTGGAGGATGGAAGCTTAAGCTTAGGAAGGAACTTTAAGTAAAGGCATAAAAAGTTTTAGATAGTGAGAGATGCTTGGGAGATGATGTTATAGTGGTGAAGAGAACATTTGGCATAGTGGTTACACTAGGTATGAACCACCACCTAGAAACCTAGAGGAAGCATTACAAGTGTTAGCATTATTACAAGGAAAATGCATAATGACTAAGGTGGATCTTGGTGGATGATTTAAGGTATTTAAAGGAGGGCTTAAGGTGTATTTGAGGTGCCCAAATGAGGTTATAACATATTAGAATATATGAGGAGAAGTTTGGAGTTGAAAGAGAATTTAGAAACAAGTTTCTAGAGCCGACCGACCTTAGGACCGGACTTGCAAGGTCGGTCGGGCTCTGTTACAATACCGGAAAATGTTTCTGGAATAGACCGGACATGGGACCGGACTTGTCAAGTCCGGTCGGGCTTGAATTTTGTACGGTAATAAGTCTCTGGAATCGACCGGACATAGGACCGGACTTGTAAGTCCGGTCGGGGTAGAATTTTCAAACGGTAAAGGGTACTGGAACGGACCGGACTTGGCAAGTCCGGTCGGTAAGTCCGGTCGAGCCTAAAAACAAAAAAAAAGAGAAATTTTGAATTCTAAGAATGGCAATGGGTAATAAGGTATGCCTTTGGTAGGGTAGTAATGATTGAGACCCTAAGAACTTAAGAGATTAAGTTAAGTTAAGTATAAACTTGAAAGTTTAAGATTAAGTTTGTAAGATTAAGTGTAAGACCTAAGAGGTGTTAGGTGGGGATCATTAAGGAATTAAGTAAGTTAAACAAGTTAAGTAAGTCATATTAAGTTAAGTGATTAACAACCTAAAACTGAATGAATGTTTTAGGACTTGGGAGTTTGGACTCCGGAAGAGAGTAAGCAGCCGAACGACCAACGGTGAACGGTACAGTTCTCTTGTGACCTGCTTGCTAACGAGGTGTCCCTCGGCTTGTGTGCTATTTGTTTTGTGTGCTCACTAAACAAGATAAAGCATGCAACCGGAACATATTATATATATATTGTATTGTTGTGTGATGTTTGAAAACTAACACAACATACCGTGAGAACTTACTAACCAATGTTTAGTAAGGAATTGAGTGAGACTAAGGAACGCCCCTAATAAGGGACGATATGAACCGAAAGAGGTTAACCGACAAACAGGGTTTGAGATTACTACTAACTGGAACTTGAGTGAGGAAACCCGGGACCGATCTCCGGTCATGCATGCTAAGGAAAAAGGGGGACGGTATCTGAATCAGATCCGCCCTCCGCTTAAGGACTTGTCTTCGGACTTGTAGCCTAGGGCCGGTTGCCGGCTCAGCTACGCTGGATTCCCGTCCAGGGTAGGTGGCATTAAGATGGTGCGGTGGGATCACCTAAATCCCAGGTTTGGACTTAGGCTACAACCATTCCCCTCCAGGAACGGTTCGTATTCTGAGAATAAGTTAAGGTTAAGATGAGTTACAATCATTCCTTTCTAAAGGATGATTTGTATTATTAAGATTAAGATTAAGTATTAAGATTAAGATAAGTTACAATCATTCCTTTTTAAAGGATGATTTGTATCGTTAAGATAAGATTGGTTAAGTTACAATCATTCCTTTTAAAGGATGATTTGTATCGTTAAGATTAAGATTAAGTTAAGATTAAGATTAAGGTGAGGTTAAGATAAGTTGCAACCATTCCTTTTTAAAGGATGGTTTGTATTATTCAGATTAAGGTAAGTTACATCCACTCCTTATTAAAGGATGGTTGTTTCTAAGATTAAGATAAGACTAAGAGTGAGGTGAGATAAGGATGGACTAAGATTAGGAGGGAACATTACTTAAGGAGTTAAATAATTAACTCTCTAATTAAGGGAACGCGTTTAAGTCGTTCATTGTGTGTGAACTTGATTGTTCATATGAGTTGTGTTTACTGCATTACTATTATGTGCATCTAATCAACCTCCATGCTATCGACAATTAGTCGTCGTAGCCACGTTAGCTTGGGGGCCATGAGGGGATCGTACCAGCATTCGTGCTGACCCCCTTTGGGGGCTGTTTTTACTACACAGGTACAACAGGAAGCGGCCGTCGCGAGGGTAAGAAGAGGACACAAGTGTTAAGGGTTAAGAGTGGCCTACGAGTTGTGCATGTACACTCGTATGGCAATATGAGTTAGTAAGATGTATAGGATGTGAGGGGGTTGTAAGAAGGATATGTAAATGTTTAAGGTTGTTGCACTAATGTTCGGTATATTCTGTAGTCAGACCGTGGCAAGGTCCTGGATTTGTAAAGAATTCCGCTGCGATATGTTTATATATATACTGTTAAGTTGCGAGACCACATTTGGATTGAGTTGGGGTGTTACAAAAAGTGGTATCAGAGCGTAGTTACGCTCTGAAGACAAGAAATACCGAACTTAGGAGAATGATGAGGTTGAGATTGAGTTATGGGTTAAGGGTTGAGAGATAGAGTGTGAGGTGCGTTAGCCAGGACTCCCCGGTGTTTACCGGATATCCATAGTGCCTAGGCCCGCCCTCCACATCCCTAACCCTAAATATGTGGAACAAACGCCAGAGAGAAGAAAGCCTTCTCTTACTCGGGAAACCCGATCTGGCAGTTAGCTAACAGTAAGCAATACGAGAAACAACTTGTCGTACAACAGTTATGGAGAACTGGGAGATTTTAAATGGAGCGCATCAACAGAGAAACAGGCGCTACCTATGGAATACTATCAATAAAGGAACGGTAATTACCGGCAACATGGGTCGACATGCTACGCAGTCGAAATAACCCGCCATACCAATGATAAGGAAAGCACTACGGGTGCAATAGAAAGGAAAAAGGGAAACGACATGAGTACCGGACAGTGGTCCGAAGGAGCATAACAGTATGATAATACAGAGCATGAGGATTGAGATTACTGGAAAGTCCAGTTAAGAACCGGGAACTCCAAACCCCGTACAATGAAAAAGGTTGCAAACCTGCTAGACATAACACGGATAACGGTGGAAACACATATAAATTGTGTACCAAAATAGGACTACCGTGTAGTGCCTAAAGGAGAATCATTACTGAGTAACCACAACAAAATGTGTGGAGACAGGAGCGAGCATTAAGACATAACAAAATATTAAGGGGTTCTCTCAGAAAGAGGAACGCCCTGATAAATGACAGTACTGTCAAACTACAAGGAAACTGCCGGATGGTCGATTATCCAAAATAAGAGATCATTGAGGGAGTCCCGAGGACTACCAATTACATGGAAATTAGAAGGAAGTTTCACTTCCAATGTGCCTTGTACCAATAACCCATCCTGCATGGCGCACTTGCCATAGCAAGTGCTACCACGGTTAAGCTACACGGAAAGCCATCATGGCGAGGTAACCGAACGCTACAGTCGTAGTACGCGTTAACATCGGAATGCAAATCCATAAGAACAGGAAAAAAAATAGGACCTTGGAAGGGCCTGACGGCCTGACCATGATGAGATGAACCGACACATCAGCCAGCAGGGAGCTGAGCTTAGATGAAATACTAAACCATATAAATACTAGCAACGGTATAACCCACTACAACAACAACCGACAGTATGGTAAGAACACCAATCTCAAACTCCAAGGGGAAAACCTAAGAGATTGCTCGGTATTGCGAGCAAAAACACTATATAAGCAATGATATACAAGGGATGTATTATAAGATACTATTGAGACTGTTGAAGCATCGACTTACAACGAAAACGGGATAAGACTCTCAGAGTGACCATTAAGGACACCAATAACAACATTCTTCAATGAAGATGTTGGAAAACCCGGAAATCAAGGATAAAAGAAATAAACATAAGCTATAACCTACTAAGAATTAAAGTCGTACAACCCTGGAAAAGGAAAGCTCAGAGGACTACCCCCACAGAGCGGGCATAGTCGAGCCGAACAAACTGATGAATGACAGCTAGTACTGTTCGTCTAACTCATTAATACCCAAGTATGATTGATCATCAACGGGGGGCGTAGTCAACGGAAGTTGAACGAAGCGTTGAGATAGAAGTATAAGATGCCAGGATGATATCCAACTTGGACACCGTAAGGCAAACGCCTAATACGAACTTATCCTTAATTGCCAAAAGACATAAGTCTAGTAAAATGACAGTATTGTCAAAGACATTAAGTAACCTCAGATCACCTGAACAACTTCCATAGCAGAAAGCAGGATGTAACAATTTACCATGAAACCCGATACTACATTTGGTATGTAACCTAATGATTGATGGTGTTCCAAGGGACCAGAAGTTTATGAGGATAACCTACAGATGAGTAAGAGTACAAATAATGAACTGAGACATTAAGCACTAAGAGCCTACGAGCCAAGGATGTTAACCACATCAGAGCCCGAGGCGCAATAAGTTATAAGAGAGCTTGTATAAGCCAAAAAAAAGGGTACCAATGAGAATATTGAGATAATGCTAAGGACAGGAGCGGAGAACGAACCATGCCTTTTTAGGGTGGGGATACCCCTCCTTGTTGTGAGGCCATGAGTGGGAATGAACCCCTCAAAAGGGTTTTCACATATTAGAGATAAAATACACTTTATTTAGAAGATGGGAACTATGAACCTTGAGATTACCTTAGAACATACCAGATACACTTGAGTAATAAGGAAGGTTGCACAGATAGACCCCATATCCAACACCCAGGATGTAAGAATTAGTATGGGCAGAGATAAACTTGTGACTGCACATTATGGCACGTCAATTAATCAATGCTCAGAGGAGCTTGTGAATCAGCGGATGACTTCTTCAGTAACCAGTCAAACTACATGGTAGATAACATCGTTAAGGATGAAAGAAAGCGAGAGAAATTAGCCTACTTACGAATCTGAGATTGGAATAGAACACCTTCATATCAAGAGTCAACTATCTTACAACACGGTACGACAACCGCCAATATCGGAATGAGAGAACTCCCAGTGTATTTACACCAAGAAGGGATTGAGTATAAGGTAAGACATTAGAATAAGTGAGTAAGAGGTTGCACCATTAATGGGTAACATGGTAAAGGCCAACTACCACGGTAGAAATGGTCGTGAGTATAATAGTTAGATAAGTGGATTAAGTCATGGTGCGCGGTAAGGCGACCATTATGTATGAGCCGTCAAATATTGACACTGAGGCAATTAGATTTATGAGTTAAGACCAGCATAAGTAAGAAAATAAGATGGTAGACGAACTGAGCATTGATGCCAGTAGCCTGGACCTGGTTAGGTAAGATTTCACAGGAAGCACACCATCCATTCCTTAAGGAACTGGAAGTGCATTCCTAGTAGCATAAATATGAGAAACAAGATAAGAGGCTCTACGGAAAGAGACCTCAGATATTAAGTGACCGAATCAATACGGAATACAGGAAGGAGCTAGAGCATACCATACCCAAGAACACAGTAAATGGACTTCCCTTGATTGACTTCAAGAAGAACAATAAATGTTATTTTGGAACGATGAAAGAGGAGATCGACAACAGAATACTTCATAATTAGCGATAGCTAAACGTGTGACGGACACTATGAGTTTACTAAAACGAGACGTGGGACGACTGCACCCCACAGGGGCTTGCAGGCCTGACACGCTCATTTATGAGTTAGTTGGGTAAGTAGTAATGTACCAGTAAGGTACCCCATGCATGTGAACGAGTGGTGTAAGGAACACGGGAAGTAGTCGACTCCGTACCACCGACAACGACGCAAGACCAGACAAGAGCAGCTACTACCACAAACAGTCGAAGAGAAGAGCTCAGTTGAACCAGCAACACAGAGGAACCAGAGAACAAATAATTAAGGACTATGAAGTGCGAAGAGCACGGATTGTTAAGTACAGACATTGAACATGCCTTAAGATGTAAGGGATTAAGACTGTAAAGCGCATTATGCACTAAACAGTAGTTTCAGACTAAGAATCATCCTCAGACCAAAGGTCAGTTGGGGAGAACAATTTAGACATTCGAGAAAATACTAAGAGTATGAGCGTAAGATCTTCAAGAAGAATGGATAGACGAGTTACAACTCATTAAGGCCGTGTATATATAAAGATAACACGTGCCCATTGAGACAATTAGGCCTAAGATTATCAGAGTGGTGCAGCGGAAGCTAGCAGATCACTACCTTTGAGATTAGACCAAACTAAGTTAAGGAAACGGTATAAGTACCGTTAAGAATCCTCGATACAGAGACTAAGTCATTTCTGATCGAATTATAAGTAAGATAGATGACGTGGAAGCTAGAATGCTTGGTGAGAATTAGACATCTTGAACTTATGTTCAAAGATGATGTAACGCTGATTACGTGGGCGTAATCCATTTTAAGGGGGGTAGAGCGAAAACCGCTTAGCGTATGTTTGTGTACTGAGTACATAAACTACGGTGTGCATAGCACAAAATAATTTGAGAATATGTTTTACATAAACATTTGGAGGTAAATCATGGTTATCGCACACAGAAGATGTGAATACCATACATATTAAGTACCTATCTTGTTAACTCCGGTGTGAGTACAAGTTAAGAGAATTAAGGAAGAGGATTAAGGAGACTTAAGAAATAAGAAGATATGAGGTATGAGTCGATATGAGACTATGTGTGAGATAAGAATAAGATAACACTATGAGATATTATTTGATATGAGCATGAGTTAGGATATAGTAATGCTATGTGGTATGAGACAGTGGAAGTTGGTATGAGACTGATATAGAATTTAGTAGGAATTTAAGTCTTGAGGTAATTACTAAGAGATGAATTGGGAATGCTTGATGGAATGAGTTCACACTTTGGAGATGTGATTATGATTAGAAGAACTAAAAAGATAGAAAATTGGACATGAGTGAATTATTTGGATGTTTGAAAATGACGTGGGAGGTGGAACTTGATTTTCTAGGGATCAAGGGAAACCGAACACAAATTGGGGTGGAAGGATAGTTCTACACTGATGCTGATCACATCAGGGTTGGATGATTCCTGAAACTCCCTACCAGTGGTCACAATTAAATCACACTAAGGATAGGACCTTGGGATAAAAATGAAATTGGAGTTGCTTGTATTTTTAATTAGAGGAATTATTCCTCACATGACCTCGTAAAAAGGATTACCTTTTTACTGAGTCTCGCCCATGAAGTCGAGGACGCACGAGCCTTTGTCTTTGGACCGGTGACATGGGGAGAGCAGCGTGTTTTGTATTCTGGCCCATGGTGACGAGGACGAATGAGCCATTGTCTACGGACCGGTGACATGGGAGAATACGTTGGAAGTTATGTGAATGTTTTAATCATCAAAAGGAACAAAAGGAATTTTGAGTGCTACATGCTTAAGCATGTTGTGTGATATTTAAGTATGAGAATATGGTGGATCCAATGATCCAATGAGATTAAGTATACATAAGTATGATCTATATGATCTAAGGAATGAGGTAAGACATGCATTCTAATAAGAAAGATGCATGGGAACTTTGGGGACAAAGTTCTTTTAAGGGGGGTAGATTGAAATACCCCAAACCTAAGTATGCTAAGTAAACATCAAATCATGATGTATTAAGGCTAAAATATGCCTTAGAAAGATTGGTAGATAATTTAAACCAAGGAAAACACAAGGAAATGCCTTAAGGGCAATTAGGGCAAAAATGTGCTCTAAGCTTGGAGAGACTTGGGTGAGTACCCAAATATCATGATAAGACCTTAGTAATATTCTAATGGTCATTTTAAATCAATTAGCAAAGAAAACCAAACTTGAAAACAAGTTAAAACACAAAATGTGCTTTAAGAAGTCTTAAAGCACATTTTTGAGAAATTGTCTTAGAATTGAGTTGATTTGAGTGGCTAAATGTCCATCATTACTCTTTAATCAACATGTGTACTAATTAGTATCACATTAGGAGGTCTAAATCAATGGGAAATCAAAAATTTCAGAAATATGTGCACTGATTAGTGAATAGTGCCAAATAGTGACTAGTTTAAGTTTTAATCAACTTAAGCTAATTAGTTGGTCAACAAAGACCATGACTAGCCTCATTTAAGGTAGGGGGCCGGTTTTTCTAAGGAGGGTGAGTCACCATAAGTAGTCAAATAAGGAAGAAAAGAAGAGATAAGTAAAGAAGTTACTATTTGCTTTATTAAAGCAAAATATCCTTATAAGCTACCTTCTCTCCTCTATCCTCCATTTCTCTCTTTCACCCACGGTTTCTTCTTCTTCTCTCTGTTCCAAAACCGAGAGTGCTGCCCTCCATGGTTCTCCATCTTCAATCACTTGCCAAATACAACTCCAAGCTCCAAATCCAAAACAAATTGCATATTTGTCTTAGTTAGGTCAAGACCTATCTTTCTATCTTTTCAAATCTTTCAAAGCTCCATTTTGGTGCCATGAGAAAACTCCATTGAGGGGGGAAAATCAAGTTTGAAGAGCTCATTAGCTTCTCCATTCTCTTAAGGTAAAGAAAATGTAAGAAAAACCATGTTTCCATCATTTCTTGTACATGGCCGAAAATTCCTTCTCATGGGGCTATGTTTTTATGCCTTGTTCTAGCTTGATTTATTCACCAAGGACTAGTGGAGGTCCTATTTCATTCAATGCCAAAGTCTACCTTGAGACTTCAAAGGTAATCATCCACTTGTATGCCTTAGAACACATTTCTAACCTAGGTTTTCATTCCCTGAGGTTAGTGCATTGTTTAGTACTCATATGGGTCCTTAAATATTGATTAGAACATTGGCAAAAGGAATTTAAGTGGTGGCCGAGATCTATGCAAGAAGAAGGCCTAAGGAGGAGATTAAGATAAGCTTGAGAAAACAAGGTAAAATGCTTACCTAATGGTGGTTTAAGATTAAGGAATGAGTTTTAGATAAATACCAATGTGGCTTAAAGCTTACATTGTGTATTGGGTTATATAACCTAAAAAAGAACTTAAACAAGCTTATGAACTTGTGATTAAGGAGCTAATGAGAATGAGTTAGTAATATAAGTTTAAGGTGGATTTTAAGAGCATTATAACTACTATGAGATTGATGAGTGTATTTGCAGGTTGAAAGCTTATATATGTGGGAAATTCAGTGTTTAAGTTTAAGTCATTTAAGGGCCTAAGAGCCATGTCATTTAAGAGCCTTAGTGCTATGCAATTTAAGATTATTGCAATATATTGAGTTTGTTATGAATGAGTTGGTTTGGGTGATGAGATATGATGAGAAAGAACTTGAGGTGTGTGAGATGGTTAAATGAGGAAAATAATGTGTTTGGGCATGCTATGATGCTAGAGGTGCTATGGCAAAATTTGAGTAGAAAATAAGTGTTTAGGCGATGGTGGTGAACTAATATGACCTAGGATTTACTAGGAATCATTATAAGGAATTTGAGTGGAGATTAGTTAATTAAGGAGTCCTTGAGGTTTAGGATGACCTAGAGATGTCTAGGAGGAGTTAGAGGAATGGTGAGTGTTTTGAGCACACCAAAATCATGAGATGAGGAATATAAGAAGTGTGCATAAGATTAAGGAGAAGGTGTAATGATTAAGGTGATTTGAATATGTTCTAAGGGGAAATAATGACTAAGGAAGTACTAGGAAGTTTTAGAGGTGGTCTTGATGAAAAAGGGGTGAGATAAAGTGTGGTAATGAGTTATAATGACTTAGGCATTACCTTGGAGGATTTAAGAATCAAGAGAATGTAATTGAGCGTAGGACTTAGGCAAATGTTGGTAACCAACTAGGAAGGAAATAAGGTGTTGGAGGATGGAAGCTTAAGCTTAGGAAGGAACTTTAAGTAAAGGCATAAAAAGAGTTTTAGATAGTGAGAGATGCTTGGGAGATGATGTTATAGTGGTGAAGAGAACATTTGGCATAGTGGTTACACTAGGTATGAACCACCACCTAGAAACCTAGAGGAAGCATTACAAGTGTTAGCATTATTACAAGGAAAATGCATAATGACTAAGGTGGATCTTGGTGGATGATTTAAGGTATTTAAAGGAGGGCTTAAGGTGTATTTGAGGTGCCCAAATGAGGTTATAACATATTAGAATATATGAGGAGAAGTTTGGAGTTGAAAGAGAATTTAGAAACAAGTTTCTAGAGCCGACCGACCTTAGGACCGGACTTGCAAGGTCGGTCGGGCTCTGTTACAATACCGGAAAATGTTTCTGGAATAGACCGGACATGGGACCGGACTTGTCAAGTCCGGTCGGGCTTGAATTTTGTACGGTAATAAGTCTCTGGAATCGACCGGACATAGGACCGGACTTGTAAGTCCGGTCGGGGTAGAATTTTCAAACGGTAAAGGGTACTGGAACGGACCGGACTTGGCAAGTCCGGTCGGTAAGTCCGGTCGAGCCTAAAAACAAAAAAAAAGAGAAATTTTGAATTCTAAGAATGGCAATGGGTAATAAGGTATGCCTTTGGTAGGGTAGTAATGATTGAGACCCTAAGAACTTAAGAGATTAAGTTAAGTTAAGTATAAACTTGAAAGTTAAGATTAAGTTTGTAAGATTAAGTGTAAGACCTAAGAGGTGTTAGGTGGGGATCATTAAGGAATTAAGTAAGTTAAACAAGTTAAGTAAGTCATATTAAGTTAAGTGATTAACAACCTAAAACTGAATGAATGTTTTAGGACTTGGGAGTTTGGACTCCGGAAGAGAGTAAGCAGCCGAACGACCAACGGTGAACGGTACAGTTCTCTTGTGACCTGCTTGCTAACGAGGTGTCCCTCGGCTTGTGTGCTATTTGTTTTGTGTGCTCACTAAACAAGATAAAGCATGCAACCGGAACATATTATATATATTGTATTGTTGTGTGATGTTTGAAAACTAACACAACATACCGTGAGAACTTACTAACCAATGTTTAGTAAGGAATTGAGTGAGACTAAGGAACGCCCCTAATAAGGGACGATATGAACCGAAAGAGGTTAACCGACAAACAGGGTTTGAGATTACTACTAACTGGAACTTGAGTGAGGAAACCCGGGACCGATCTCCGGTCATGCATGCTAAGGAAAAAGGGGGACGGTATCTGAATCAGATCCGCCCTCCGCTTAAGGACTTGTCTTCGGACTTGTAGCCTAGGGCCGGTTGCCGGCTCAGCTACGCTGGATTCCCGTCCAGGGTAGGTGGCATTAAGATGGTGCGGTGGGATCACCTAAATCCCAGGTTTGGACTTAGGCTACAACCATTCCCCTCCAGGAACGGTTCGTATTCTGAGAATAAGTTAAGGTTAAGATGAGTTACAATCATTCCTTTCTAAAGGATGATTTGTATTATTAAGATTAAGATTAAGATAAGTTAAGATTAAGATAAGTTACAATCATTCCTTTTTAAAGGATGATTTGTATCGTTAAGATTAAGATTAAGTTAAGATTAAGATTAAGGTGAGGTTAAGATAAGTTGCAACCATTCCTTTTTAAAGGATGGTTTGTATTATTCAGATTAAGGTAAGTTACATCCACTCCTTATTAAAGGATGGTTGTTTCTAAGATTAAGATAAGACTAAGAGTGAGGTGAGATAAGGATGGACTAAGATTAGGAGGGAACATTACTTAAGGAGTTAAATAATTAACTCTCTAATTAAGGGAACGCATTTAAGTCGTTCATTGTGTGTGAACTTGATTGTTCATATCTGAGTTGTTGTTTACTGCACTTACTATTATAGTGCATCTAATCAACCTCCATGCTATCGACAATTAGTCGTCGTAGCCACGTTAGCTTGGGGGCCATGAGGGGATCGTACCAGCATTCGTGCTGACCCCCTTTGGGGGCTGTTTTACTACACAGGTACAACAGGAAGCGGCCGTCGCGAGGGTAAGAAGAGGATACAAGTGTTAAGGGTTAAGAGTGGCCTACGAGTTGTGCATGTACACTCGTATGGCATATGAGTAGTAAGATGTATAGGATGTGAGGGGGTTGTAAGAAGGATATGTAAATGTTTAAGGTTGTTGCACTAATGTTCGGTATATTCTGTAGTCAGACCGTGGCAAGGTCCTGGATTTGTAAAGAATTCCGCTGCGATATGTTTATATATACTGTTAAGTTGCGAGACCACATTTGGATTGAGTTGGGGTGTTACAAAAGTGGTATCAGAGCGTAGTTACGCTCTGAAGACAAGAAATACCGAACTTAGGAGAATGATGAGGTTGAGATTGAGTTATGGTTAAGGGTTGAGAGATAGAGTGTGAGGTGCGTTAGCCAGGACTCCCGGTGTTACCGGATATCCATAGTGCCTAGGCCCGCCCTCCACATCCCTAACCCTAAATATGTGGAACAAACGCCAGAGAGAAGAAAGCCTTCTCTCTCGGGAAACCCGATCTGGCAGTTAGCTAACAGTAAGCAATACGAGAAACAACTTGTCGTACAACAGTTATGGAGAACTGGGAGATTTTAAATGGAGCGCATCAACAGAGAAACAGGCGCTACCTATGGAATACTATCAATAAAGGAACGGTAATTACCGGCAACATGGGTCGACATGCTACGCAGTCGAAATAACCCGCCATACCAATGATAAGGAAAGCACTACGGGTGCAATAGAAAGGAAAAAGGGAAACGACATGAGTACCGGACAGTGGTCCGAAGGAGCATAACAGTATGATAATACAGAGCATGAGGATTGAGATTACTGGAAAGTCCAGTTAAGAACCGGGAACTCCAAACCCCGTACAATGAAAAAGGTTGCAAACCTGCTAGACATAACACGGATAACGGTGGAAACACATATAAATTGTGTACCAAAATAGGACTACCGTGTAGTGCCTAAAGGAGAATCATTACTGAGTAACCACAACAAAATGTGTGGAGACAGGAGCGAGCATTAAGACATAACAAAATATTAAGGGGTTCTCTCAGAAAGAGGAACGCCCTGATAAATGACAGTACTGTCAAACTACAAGGAAACTGCCGGATGGTCGATTATCCAAAATAAGAGATCATTGAGGGAGTCCCGAGGACTACCAATTACATGGAAATTAGAAGGAAGTTTCACTTCCAATGTGCCTTGTACCAATAACCCATCCTGCATGGCGCACTTGCCATAGCAAGTGCTACCACGGTTAAGCTACACGGAAAGCCATCATGGCGAGGTAACCGAACGCTACAGTCGTAGTACGCGTTAACATCGGAATGCAAATCCATAAGAACAGGAAAAAAAATAGGACCTTGGAAGGCCTGACGGCCTGACCATGATGAGATGAACCGACACATCAGCCAGCAGGGAGCTGAGCTTAGATGAAATACTAAACCATATAAATACTAGCAACGGTATAACCACTACACAACAACCGACAGTATGGTAAGAACACCAATCTCAAACTCCAAGGGGAAAACCTAAGAGATTGCTCGGTATTGCGAGCAAAAACACTATATAAGCAATGATATACAAGGGATGTATTATAAGATACTATTGAGACTGTTGAAGCATCGACTTACAACGAAAACGGGATAACTCTCAGAGTGACCATTAAGGACACCAATAACAACATTCTTCAATGAAGATGTTGGAAAACCCGGAAATCAAGGATAAAAGAAATAAACATAAGCTATAACCTACTAAGAATTAAAGTCGTACAACCCTGGAAAAGGAAAGCTCAGAGGACTACCCCCAAGCGGGCATAGTCGAGCCGAACAAACTGATGAATGACAGCTAGTACTGTTCGTCTAACTCATTAATACCCAAGTATGATTGATCATCAACGGGGGCGTAGTCAACGGAAGTTGAACGAAGCGTTGAGATAGAAGTATAAGATGCCAGGATGATATCCAACTTGGACACCGTAAGGCAAACGCCTAATACGAACTTATCCTTAATTGCCAAAAGACATAAGTCTAGTAAAATGACAGTATTGTCAAAGACATTAAGTAACCTCAGATCACCTGAACAACTTCCATAGCAGAAGCAGGATGTAACAATTTACCATGAAACCCGATACTACATTTGGTATGTAACCTAATGATTGATGGTGTTCCAAGGGACCAGAAGTTTATGAGGATAACCTACAGATGAGTAAGAGTACAAATAATGAACTGAGACATTAAGCACTAAGAGCCTACGAGCCAAGGATGTTAACCACATCAGAGCCCGAGGCGCAATAAGTTATAAGAGAGCTTGTATAAGCCAAAAAAAGGGTACCAATGAGAATATTGAGATAATGCTAAGGACAGGAGCGGAGAACGAACCATGCCTTTTTAGGGTGGGGATACCCCTCCTTGTTGTGAGGCCATGAGTGGGAATGAACCCCTCAAAAGGGTTTTCACATATTAGAGATAAAATACACTTTATTTAGAAGATGGGAACTATGAACCTTGAGATTACCTTAGAACATACCAGATACACTTGAGTAATAAGGAAGGTTGCACAGATAGACCCCATATCCAACACCCAGGATGTAAGAATTAGTATGGGCAGAGATAAACATTGTGACTGCACATTATGGCACGTCAATTAATCAATGCTCAGAGGAGCTTGTGAATCAGCGGATGACTTCTTCAGTAACCAGTCAAACTACATGGTAGATAACATCGTTAAGGATGAAAGAAAGCGAGAGAAATTAGCCTACTTTCGAATCTGAGATTGGAATAGAACACCTTCATATCAAGAGTCAACTATCTTACAACACGGTACGACAACCGCCAATATCGGAATGAGAGAACTCCCAGTGTATTTACACCAAGAAGGGATTGAGTATAAGGTAAGACATTAGAATAAGTGAGTAAGAGGTTGCACCATTAATGGGTAACATGGTAAAGGCCAACTACCACGGTAGAAATGGTCGTGAGTATAATAGTTAGATAAGTGGATTAAGTCATGGTGCGCGGTAAGGCGACCATTATGTATGAGCCGTCAAATATTGACACTGAGGCAATTAGATTTATGAGTTAAGACCAGCATAAGTAAGAAAATAAGATGGTAGACGAACTGAGCATTGATGCCAGTAGCCTGGACCTGGTTAGGTAAGATTTCACAGGAAGCACACCATCCATTCCTTAAGGAACTGGAAGTGCATTCCTAGTAGCATAAATATGAGAAACAAGATAAGAGGCTCTACGGAAAGAGACCTCAGATATTAAGTGACCGAATCAATACGGAATACAGGAAGGAGCTAGAGCATACCATACCCAAGAACACAGTAAATGGACTTCCCTTGATTGACTTCAAGAAGAACAATAAATGTTATTTTGGAACGATGAAAGAGGAGATCGACAACAGAATACTTCATAATTAGCGATAGCTAAACGTGTGACGGACACTATGAGTTTACTAAAACGAGACGTGGGACGACTGCACCCCACAGGGGCTTGCAGGCCTGACACGCTCATTTATGAGTTAGTTGGGTAAGGTACCCCATGCATGTGAACGAGTGGTGTAAGGAACACGGGAAGTAGTCGACTCCGTACCACCGACAACGACGCAAGACCAGACAAGAGCAGCTACTACCACAAACAGTCGAAGAGAAGAGCTCAGTTGAACCAGCAACACAGAGGAACCAGAGAACAAATAATTAAGGACTATGAAGTGCGAAGAGCACGGATTGTTAAGTACAGACATTGAACATGCCTTAAGATGTAAGGGATTAAGACTGTAAAGCGCATTATGCACTAAACAGTAGTTTCAGACTAAGAATCATCCTCAGACCAAAGGTCAGTTGGGGAGAACAATTTAGACATTCGAGAAAATACTAAGAGTATGAGCGTAAGATCTTCAAGAAGAATGGATAGACGAGTTACAACTCATTAAGGCCGTGTATATATAAAGATAACACGTGCCCATTGAGACAATTAGGCCTAAGATTATCAGAGTGGTGCAGCGGAAGCTAGCAGATCACTACCTTTGAGATTAGACCAAACTAAGTTAAGGAAACGGTATAAGTACCGTTAAGAATCCTCGATACAGAGACTAAGTCATTTCTGATCGAATTATAAGTAAGATAGATGACGTGGAAGCTAGAATGCTTGGTGAGAATTAGACATCTTGAACTTATGTTCAAAGATGATGTAACGCTGATTACGTGGGCGTAATCCATTTTAAGGGGGGTAGAGCGAAAACCGCTTAGCGTATGTTTGTGTACTGAGTACATAAACTACGGTGTGCATAGCACAAAATAATTTGAGAATATGTTTTACATAAACATTTGGAGGTAAATCATGGTTATTGCACACAGAAGATGTGAATACCATACATATTAAGTACCTATCTTGTTAACTCCGGTGTGAGTACAAGTTAAGAGAATTAAGGAAGAGGATTAAGGAGACTTAAGAAATAAGAATATATGAGGTATGAGTCGATATGAGACTATGTGTGAGATAAGAATAAGATAACACTATGAGATATTATTTGATATGAGCATGAGTTAGGATATAGTAATGCTATGTGGTATGAGACAGTGGAAGTTGGTATGAGACTGATATAGAATTTAGTAGGAATTTAAGTCTTGAGGTAATTACTAAGAGATGAATTGGGAATGCTTGATGGAATGAGTTCACACTTTGGAGATGTATTGATTATGATTAGAAGAACTAAAAAGATAGAAAATTGGACATGAGTGAATTATTTGGATGTTTGAAAATGACGTGGGAGGTGGAACTTGATTTTCTAGGGATCAAGGGAAACCGAACACAAATTGGGGTGGAAGGATAGTTCTACACTGATGCTGATCACATCAGGGTTGGATGATTCCTGAAACTCCCTACCAGTGGTCACAATTAAATCACACTAAGGATAGAGACCTTGGGATAAAAATGAAATTGGAGTTGCTTGTATTTTTAATTAGAGGAATTATTCCTCACATGACCTCGTAAAAAGGATTACCTTTTTACTGAGTCTCGCCCATGAAGTCGAGGACGCACGAGCCTTTGTCTTTGGACCGGTGACATGGGGAGAGCAGCGTGTTTTGTATTCTGGCCCATGGTGACGAGGACGAATGAGCCATTGTCTACGGACCGGTGACATGGGAGAATACGTTGGAAGTTATGTGAATGTTTTAATCATCAAAAGGAACAAAAGGAATTTTGAGTGCTGCACATGCTTAAGCATGTTGTGTGATATTTAAGTATGAGAATATGGTGGATCCAATGATCCAATGAGATTAAGTATACATAAGTATGATCTATATGATCTAAGGAATGAGGTAAGACATGCATTCTAATAAGAAAGATGCATGGGAACTTTGGGGACAAAGTTCTTTTAAGGGGGGTAGATTGAAATACCCCAAACCTAAGTATGCTAAGTAAACATCAAATCATGATGTATTAAGGCTAAAATATGCCTTAGAAAGATTGGTAGATAATTTAAACCAAGGAAAACACAAGGAAATGCCTTAAGGGCAATTAGGGCAAAAATGTGCTCTAAGCTTGGAGAGACTTGGGTGAGTACCCAAATATCATGATAAGACCTTAGTAATATTCTAATGGTCATTTTAAATCAATTAGCAAAGAAAACCAAACTTGAAAACAAGTTAAAACACAAAATGTGCTTTAAGAAGTCTTAAAGCACATTTTTGAGAAATTGTCTTAGAATTGAGTTTTGAGTGGCTAAATGTCCATCATTACTCTTTAATCAACATGTGTACTAATTAGTATCACATTAGGAGGTCTAAATCAATGGGAAATCAAAAATTTCAGAAATATGTGCACTGATTAGTGAATAGTGCCAAATAGTGACTAGTTTAAGTTTTAATCAACTTAAGCTAATTAGTTGGTCAACAAAGACCATGACTAGCCTCATTTAAGGTAGGGGGCCGGTTTTTCTAAGGAGGGTGAGTCACCATAAGTAGTCAAATAAGGAAGAAAAGAAGAGATAAGTAAAGAAGTTACTATTTGCTTTATTAAAGCAAAATATCCTTATAAGCTACCTTCTCTCCTCTATCCTCCATTTCTCTCTTTCACCCACGGTTTCTTCTTCTTCTCTCTGTTCCAAAACCGAGAGTGCTGCCCTCCATGGTTCTCCATCTTCAATCACTTGCCAAATACAACTCCAAGCTCCAAATCCAAAACAAATTGCATATTTGTCTTAGTTAGGTCAAGACCTATCTTTCTATCTTTTCAAATCTTTCAAAACTCCATTTTGGTGCCATGAGAAAACTCCATTGATGGGGGAAAATCAAGTTTGAAGAGCTCATTAGCTTCTCCATTCTCTTAAGGTAAAGAAAATGTAAGAAAAACCATGTTTCCATCATTTCTTGTACATGGCCGAAAATTCCTTCTCATGGGGCTATGTTTTTATGCCTTGTTCTAGCTTGATTTATTCACCAAGGACTAGTGGAGGTCCTATTTCATTCAATGCCAAAGTCTACCTTGAGACTTCAAAGGTAATCATCCACTTTTATGCCTTAGAACACATTTCTAACCTAGGTTTTCATTCCTTGAGGTTAGTGCATTGTTTAGTACTCATATGGGTCCTTAAATATTGATTAGAACATTGGCAAAAGGAATTTAAGTGGTGGCCGAGATCTATGCAAGAAGAAGGCCTAAGGAGGAGATTAAGATAAGCTTGAGAAAACAAGGTAAAATGCTTACCTAATGGTGGTTTAAGATTAAGGAATGAGTTTTAGATAAATACCAATGTGGCTTAAAGCTTACATTGTGTATTGGGTTATATAACCTAAGAAAAAGAACTTAAACAAGCTTATGAACTTGTGATTAAGGAGCTAATGAGAATGAGTTAGTAATATAAGTTTAAGGTGGATTTTAAGAGCATTATAACTACTATGAGATTGATGAGTGTATTTGCAGGTTGAAAGCTTATATATGTGGGAAATTCAGTGTTTAAGTTTAAGTCATTTAAGGGCCTAAGAGCCATGTCATTTAAGAGCCTTAGTGCTATGCAATTTAAGATTATTGCAATATATTGAGTTTGTTATGAATGAGTTGGTTTGGGTGATGAGATATGATGAGAAAGAACTTGAGGTGTGTGAGATGGAAATGAGGAAAATAATGTGTTTGGGCATGCTATGATGCTAGAGGTGCTATGGCAAAATTTGAGTAGAAAATAAGTGTTTAGGCGATGGTGGTGAACTAATATGACCTAGGATTTACTAGGAATCATTATAAGGAATTTGAGTGGAGATTAGTTAATTAAGGAGTCCTTGAGGTTTAGGATGACCTAGAGATGTCTTAGGAGGAGTTAGAGGAATGGTGAGTGTTTTGAGCACACCAAAATCATGAGATGAGGAATATAAGAAGTGTGCATAAGATTAAGGAGAAGGTGTAATGATTAAGGTGATTTGAATATGTTCTAAGGGGAATAATGACTAAGAAGTACTAGGAAGTTTTAGAGGTGGTCTTGATGAAAAGGGGTGAGATAAAGTGTGGTAATGAGTTATAATGACTTAGGCATTACCTTGGAGGATTTAAGAATCAAGAGAATGTAATTGAGCACGTAGGACTTAGGCAAATGTTGGTAACCAACTAGGAAGGAAATAAGGTGTTGGAGGATGGAAGCTTAGCTTAGGAAGGAACTTTAAGTAAAGGCATAAAAAGAGTTTTAGATAGTGAGAGATGCTTGGGAGATGATGTTATAGTGGTGAAGAGAACATTTGGCATAGTGGTTACACTAGGTATGAACCACCACCTAGAAACCTAGAGGAAGCATTACAAGTGTTAGCATTATTACAAGGAAAATGCATAATGACTAAGGTGGATCTTGGTGGATGATTTAAGGTATTTAAAGGAGGGCTTAAAGTGTATTTGAGGTGCCCAAATGAGGTTATAACATATTAGAATATATGAGGAGAAGTTTGGAGTTGAAAGAGAATTTAGAAACAAGTTTCTAGAGCCGACCGACCTTAGGACCGGACTTGCAAGGTCGGTCGGGCTCTGTTACAATACCGGAAAATGTTTCTGGAATAGACCGGACATGGGACCGGACTTGTCAAGTCCGGTCGGGCTTGAATTTTGTACGGTAATAAGTCTCTGGAATCGACCGGACATAGGACCGGACTTGTAAGTCCGGTCGGGGTAGAATTTTCAAACGGTAAAGGGTACTGGAACGGACCGGACTTGGCAAGTCCGGTCGGTAAGTCCGGTCGAGCCTAAAAACAAAAAAAAAGAGAAATTTTGAATTCTAAGAATGGCAATGGGTAATAAGGTATGCCTTTGGTAGGGTAGTAATGATTGAGACCCTAAGAACTTAAGAGATTAGTTAAGTTAAGTATAAACTTGAAAGTTAAGATTAAGTTTGTAAGATTAAGTGTAAGACCTAAGAGGTGTTAGGTGGGGATCATTAAGGAATTAAGTAAGTTAAACAAGTTAAGTAAGTCATATTAAGTTAAGTGATTAACAACCTAAAACTGAATGAATGTTTTAGGACTTGGGAGTTTGGACTCCGGAAGAGAGTAAGCAGCCGAACGACCAACGGTGAACGGTACAGTTCTCTTGTGACCTGCTTGCTAACGAGGTGTCCCTCGGCTTGTGTGCTATTTTTTTGTGTGCTCACTAAACAAGATAAAGCATGCAACCGGAACATATTATATATATATTGTATTGTTGTGTGATGTTTGAAAACTAACACAACATACCGTGAGAACTTACTAACCAATGTTTAGTAAGGAATTGAGTGAGACTAAGGAACGCCCCTAATAAGGGACGATATGAACCGAAAGAGGTTAACCGACAAACAGGGTTTGAGACTACTACTAACTGGAACTTGAGTGAGGAAACCCGGGACCGATCTCCGGTCATGCATGCTAAGGAAAAAGGGGGACGGTATATGAATCAGATCCGCCCTCCGCTTAAGGACTTGTCTTCGGACTTGTAGCCTAGGGCCGGTTGCCGGCTCAGCTACGCTGGATTCCCGTCCAGGGTAGGTGGCATTAAGATGGTGCGGTGGGATCACCTAAATCCCAGGTTTGGACTTAGGCTACAACCATTCCCCTCCAGGAACGGTTCGTATTCTGAGAATAAGTTAAGGTTAAGATGAGTTACAATCATTCCTTTCCAAAGGATGATTTGTATTATTAAGATTAAGATTAAGATAAGTTAAGATTAAGATAAGTTACAACCATTCCTTTTTAAAGGATGATTTGTATCGTTAAGATTAAGATTAAGTTAAGATTAAGATTAAGGTGAGGTTAAGATAAGTTGCAACCATTCCTTTTTAAAGGATGGTTTGTATTATTCAGATTAAGGTAAGTTACATCCACTCCTTATTAAAGGATGGTTGTTTCTAAGATTAAGATAAGACTAAGAGTGAGGTGAGATAAGGATGGACTAAGATTAGGAGGGAACATTACTTAAGGAGTTAAATAATTAACTCTCTAATTAAGGGAACGCATTTAAGTCGTTCATTGTGTGTGAACTTGATTGTTCATATCTGAGTTGTTGTTTACTGCACTTACTATTATATTGTGCATCTAATCAACCTCCATGCTATCGACAATTAGTCGTCGTAGCCACGTTAGCTTGGGGGCCATGAGGGGATCGTACCAGCATTCGTGCTGACCCCCTTTGGGGGCTGTTTTTACTACACAGGTACAACAGGAAGCGGCCGTCGCGAGGGTAAGAAGAGGATACAAGTGTTAAGGGTTAAGAGTGGCCTACGAGTTGTGCATGTACACTCGTATGGCAATATGAGTTAGTAAGATGTATAGGATGTGAGGGGGTTGTAAGAAGGATATGTAAATGTTTAAGGTTGTTGCACTAATGTTCGGTATATTCTGTAGTCAGACCGTGGCAAGGTCCTGGATTTGTAAAGAATTCCGCTGCGATATGTTTATATATATACTGTTAAGTTGCGAGACCACGTTTGGATTGAGTTGGGGTGTTACACCAAATATATAATTCCTCAAAATTTCGAAAGTGGACCTAATAATTCTCTTAATTATGAATTCGCCCACTAATAAGTTCTAAACTTTCATAACAACTTTTATAAATTACATAATAGCCCAAAACTTTATAAAAAGTTATTTTAAAGCTTGTTTAAATTATCTAAAATTCTTAAACTTAATTCCTAACCTTATATTTTATCATAATTACACCAAACACCCCTTTAGCTCACGGCTTTCACAATGCACTATATTTTGTAAAAATTACATTTAAGCCACATAACTTATTTAGTTAGCCATTTAAGCTCTAATAGAATATTTTTAACTCATCAAACTTTATAGTATAAGTTTATATACATAAGTAGCTCATAAAAATCTATTTAGTACTTAGACAATTCGGCCATAATTTAATAGTGACCATATAGTATATAAAAGTGGATTTATATGCCATAATAAATGTACATAAATTCCTATGAGTCATATAACTTATGTAAAATTATTGTAATGTCTTATATTGATTCTTAGCTTAAAATAAAGCATTTTTGCCCTTGATAATTCGGCTTGAATTAATGTGTAACATAACTAAATTTTGTGACACAAAAATGTGTCTTAAGGTAAATATTTTCTATATAAGTTATAGATTGTATTTTTGGCATATAATACCATATAGTTTCGGTTTTAATAAACCTAGGAGATGTACATAATTTTTGTATAATTTTTAGAAGCTTAACAAAGCTTATAACATAAAGATTTACTTAGTAAACTTACTTCTTAACAAAGGTGGTTAAGTGCTTGAACACTTCTTGAATCTCCAAGCTTCCTCCAAGGTAATATTGAAGCTCCACTTCGGTTATATGCAAGTGGTGAAGGAGTTTTAGGAGTTAGATCTTGAATAAAGATCTTAAGTAGATTTGTAAGTAGTTTTACAAGAATTTACCTTAGGCTTTTCTCCTTATAATTTCGGCTCACTAATGGTGGATGAAGAACAAGTTTTCCTTCATGAAAAAGAAGAAGAAAAGAGCCTTAGAAGGAGTAGAACTTGGTTACACATAAAAATGTGCTTTAAGGATCTTCAAGCATTAAAACTACCTTAAGATAACCTTGAGATGCTCCTTGGATTAATGTTGGTTTGAACAACCTCCTTGGTGAACTAAGTGATGCCGAAATCTTGTTGTTATGCTAGGAAGAGTTTTGCTTCAAGGTTTGACAAGAAATGCTAGGAAATTACCTTAAAGATGAAGATAGAAGTTAAAACTACATTAATGGACTTAAGAGCTTCAAAGGAAGAAGATGAAGCAAGAAGAGAGAGCTAGGGAGCTTACCAAATTCGGAGGTGTGAAGTGCAAGGAGGAAAGTGAGACCTAGCTCACGTAAATGCAAGAAAAGAATGACTTGGAATTGATTATTGTTTTCTTAATTCTTAATGTCAAATGACTATACTTTTCCTTAGTTTATTACAAGAGTTATTGGCTCAATAAATGACTCCTTTCCAGCATGAAAACCGGCCATGTGGTGTGACTAAGCAAGAGTTGGAAAGACAATAATGTTGGCTAGAAGACAAGGTAAGAAAAGGTAAGGATATTCCTTTGATTTTTCAATGTTAAATGACTTGTCTTCTTCTTCATGTAGGTGCACGATTTCAAGGGTTGAATGGGGGTCTCCATCGGTGTTGAAGAGCCAAGGAAGAGCTAAGGAAGGTCACATGCTTAAGAAATCAAAAGGCAAAAAGAAAAGGAATCTACTTTTTGCTTTTAGCATTTGTTTTTGTCTAGCCAACTTGGCCATGTTCTCTAGCATAATTTCGACAGCTCTCTGGTCAAATGAGTCACACATTTCTTTGCCATTAAGTATTATAGCACATGGGATGATGAGTCATTATGTTTTAAGCCTTTTTTTAAAACTTTAAAGGCAAATTTTATACTAGTTTTTGCTCTTAAAATTGGCCCTTATAGAGCACCTTGTTGACTAGTCACACCAACTGATTTAGAAGGTCATTTTAACCCTTTTTAAGATTACCAATTCGTGGCATGTCAAAAACTACAAGACAATTGCGTAAAACGCATTTTCGTGACACCCGAAGGTGTGTTTTTGTGCTCTAAGGAATTTTTGGGAAACCAATTGTTTTTATGAGTTCCAAGTCTTTGTAAACACTTATTATGGTAAATAAACATATACTAAGATGTTACATTGGGTTATATGAGGTTATATCAACCCATGACATAATTTACGGGCCATCGGGACACACCTGGGCAAAAAGGAGCGCTAAGAAATCCTCCTGTTGTTTTTGCTGAATTTTGAGAAACCACTTCGTGGGTTCTCTTTATAATGGTTAATAATGATGTTATGAACTCAAGGAATTAATTTTATAGGAGTTCGTGCCACCTCGGCACTCCTCCGGACTTTTCGTGCTTTAAGGAGCGGGCGTGAGCACTCCCGAGCATTTTGCGTATTTGACTGAATTTAGCTTAGGGAATATATTTGTATATTCATATAATAATTGTATGACCATTTGGTTTGAATATTAGAGGGTCATACAAGGTCATGTTTGACCATATGCTTCTAAGGCGTTTTAGCGTTTATGGAGAAACGACTATTTTTACGTAACGTTTTCATGCATGGGTTTGCATGCGTACGTGAAATGGTTCATATTTGGATTATATTCCAATAAATAATGATTTAATAATATCATTTAGATTTGGGGTATTTCAAATAAGGGCTCTCCAAGCCCCTTAGAAAATAAGTTGACCCACAATGAGAGGACCTGACTAATGTAAACAATGTCCCGAACATGAGAGTATTCGATACGTTGGGGGAACCCTTAAATCTGAGAATACTAGACATTGGTAATTCCCTAAGCTAGTAGAGGATATCGAGAGAGATACTTCTAGGCTAATCCATGAGATTGTAAGATACTCCGAGAGAGGAGTGTTGGGAATTTGAGTAGTCAGGTAAAAACCGATATTTGAGTATTTGAGGAGGCTATGAGTAATGAATCTTGTGTATGACTTCGCCCGGAGGCTATGAGTAATTAGTATGTACGAGTAAAGTAATGAGTATTGAGTAATGAGTATGTACGAGTAAAGTAATGAGTATTGAGTAATGAGTATGTATGAGTAAAGTAAGGAGTATTGAGTAATGAGTATGTACGAGTAAAGTAAGGAGTATTAAGTAATGCGTATGTACGAGTAAAGTAATGAGTATTGAGTAAGGAGCAAGTACGAGTAGAGTAATGAGTATCGAACAAAGCATGAGTAAAGTAATGAGTAAGGTAACGAGTAAAGTAATGGGTGAAGTATGAGTAAAGCAACAAGTATGTAAGAACATAGTTGGTGTAAGCCTTATGAACCCGAGCGGGGAGAAAGAGAGCATACGATTAAACTGGATGAATGAGTAACTAACATGAACGGTTGACTTACGAGTTGTCTTCCCTCGTAGGTATAGAATCTTGTGTATGAATGTAAGTATTGCTTCTTGCAATGTCGCAGTATTAGTATGAATGTATGCATTAAAATGAACTCCATGTATTCGACCAAAGTAGTCGGCGTACCTGGTAAACACGCGGTTTATGCGAATTTCATATGCAGCAATTTGCTGAGCCCCTAGGGGCACCGTTTTTATTTCCAGGTACTTGAAGTTGCACACCGTTCGAGTGTATGACGGGGATGGCTGTATAAGCTTGGGTAGTTGAGTAATATGGACTATATTTGTATTGTAATGCGAAATTGTAAGTCCAAATTGTATCGGTAGTTTAAGGATTGTAGTAGACTCGGTATAGTATTGTATTGGAGTTTGTATTTGGATTATGATTTGAGTATGGAATGGAAAGTAATGTGTTGTGTAGAGTACTCGGTATGTTCAAGTTCATCAGACCGATAGTATGTAGTGTTGTAACTGGCCTTGTTAGTCACGTGGGTGACTAACGGCATTGTACACCCACAGTTGAGTATGTAGTATCCGCTGTGAAGGTAAGTAATTGTGAAGTAATGACGGGAGTAGCGGTAGGGGTGCTACAAAAAGTGGTATCTACTTCGCTCTGATGGTAGAATTACCGAATTTAGGAAAATACCGAGTTAGGAATTAAGGACTTAGGGCTAAGGGTTGAGTGTTTGCGTGTGAGGTACGCTAGACAGGAACTTCCGTGTGAACCGGAAACCTACAACAACCATACCCGCCCTCCACGTCCCCCGTTGTAAAGTTGGGACAAGAACGCCAGAGATATGGAAAGACCTCTCACACTCGGGTAAAACCCGATCTGGTAGTTGCGAAAATAAACCTTATAAGAAACGAAACCTGTCATACGGTAGATTCCGGGAACCAGAAATCCGGAAGACGGTTCCCGTTCGAACAATAATAACCGCATTTAATGACCACAGATCGAAGATCCTAAACATAGGATAATGAAAGTTACGACACCATGGGCCGACGTGCTTCGCAGTCGCGAAAACCATGAGTAGCCAGCAAGAAGAGGAGCACAACCACGCAATGAAGCGAGGAAGATAGAGTAACAAACCCGAGACAAGAGAGTCTACGAACTGTAATGCTTGATAATACCAACAACGGTATACAAACCGACTAAGAATTAGTCGAGGTTGGATTAACACCAAACCTACATGCCAACAGGCAATAATAACTGAACGACATAGTTCAGATAACTATGAAAGTATTCATAGAACATACACCTACAGGACTATAATGTGGTTCCTAAGGATAAGTTAAGTCTCAATAACCACAGTGAAGGTGTGAGACACCTGGATTGACGACAACCATGTCGAGGATACAGAGAAATGACTTAGGAGATTGATCACCAAGGTCAAAAGATCAAAGGAAGATCTAATAAGACCACCAAAATTTGGATGGAAAGATACCGTAACCGGTATACGTTAACCGAAAAACAACCTACCCACGCACTTGCCCAGGGAAAGTGCAACAGAGGCAAGACAGTTGGAAGATTTTTAACAATCCACAAGTACTTACTAAGTACCACAATGACAAATTGAGCAAATATAGGATCACCAGTCCTAAGAATCTGAAGTAACGAAACCTTGTAAAGGCCTAACGGCCCGACCATCACCTCAAGAGTACATACCAGTCAGCGGGAGGCTGGACTTGGTCAAGACCTCAGACATGGCAACACCATGAGAACTTTACTTTAACTCAAGGCCTTTCTTTCCAAACTCAACTTTTCTTCCAAAACCCAAATATTTCTTTTAAACCTCAGATTTTAAACAAAACTAGAGAATCAAGGTAAGTTATCATAGAATGATACAAGAGGAGTTGGAAATAGTACTTCCTAGGAGGTGCGACGAGCCTCCGAAGGAGCGTGCGGGCCTGACAAACCCTTTTTGTGAGTTAGTGAGGTAAGTGGTAACGTGCCAATAAGGTACCCCAGTATGTATACCAGTGGTGTATGAAACACGGGATGTAGTCGACTCCGTTCTACGAACCATAAGGTAAATTCAAACCGAGACAGTTGGATACCTCGAACAATCGAAGGAACTCAAATAAGCTTATAAGCTAGAGGAGTCAAGAACTTAATCCAGGAGGATGACTAAGAGTTAAAAGTGCGAGAAGAACTAACAATTGAGTAAAGAAACCGGATATCTCTTGAAAATATAGATGTAAAGCATGACAACTGGAATGAATACCCAGTCTAAGCCCGGTAAGGCAATGGCTAACATTAACATATCAGTGTTCAATGAACGGGATAGAATTCCCAGAACAACAACCTCAAATACACTGAGTGATCATATAAGGTACCGGAGGATACCATTTACCACCAAATAGGATATCAAACCGATCAAGAATATATAAGAGAAGCACACATGGTCTACCCTAAGAATGGGAGACATTACAGCCCTAAACGGGATAATTTGAAATCCAGAACCACAATACGGAGTACACTGAACATACTCTTAAGTTAGCCAAAGGTAATGGCGTAACTTGATAACACCCAGGAGTAATCCTAGAAGGGTGTCGGACTAAATGTAGTGACGAGAACACACAAGAATTAGCACGAACACCCGGTTAGTACACTAGAGGGATCCTGCTTACCTGGGGATACCCTAAATAAATAAATGATACCAATCAATACCAAGATACTTAAAGGGTCTTCAATAAATGGAAGCGCGATGCCACGATTTTATCATGGAGCCTAGTATCACCTCCAAACCCAGTGATGGTACATGGAGAAGTAACCACTTGGGAACCGCCTAAGATGAGCAGAGGTTGAGGCAACGTGGCTAGTAAGCCATGAACCTACTACAATACGTAGATTCAACGGTTGTAAAACCTAATGAGAATCATAAGGAGAATTGTCGATAATGGCACGAGTAGATTATTTAATGAATAACATGCAAGGATGCCCCTTGCTAATGTGAGACCGCGAGTGCGGTGAACACATAGATCCCACGGAAGACGATACCATCAATAAATGTCTGAAAATATATCTCTTTCAGAACTACTAATGTAGTGAAGCAGGAGCATGCAATTATTGCCAGGCAATGTGGAATAAGCTTTGAAAGCAATTATTGGAAACCGGGGAGTAATTAGTTAAAAAGAAATACTATATGTGGAATGTCAAGTGGAAAACCAATAACGCCAAGGAGCACAGGAACACAAGTATAGTATATTCAGTAAACAGCTAAATGAATGACGAACCATTATATAAATGGTGGAAACGCATGAACAGATGCCATGGAAACCAAAGTCATAAGCAAATACAAACATGGTGCACAGTTAGCGACCAATGTACTTCAGTAATCACATATATACTATGGAGTCGTTAAATACGAGATGGCAAACAAACTGGGCAACAAGCCAGGAATCTACACCAAATGATGAAGCACATCACCAAGGAAATAATGTTCATTCCTATTGCGATCGCATAAGAGATTTACTGCCAAAGGTTTATGCCTCTGCACTCTGTAGGACTGAGTATTTTGGTATTGCACTTGTGCAGCTAATGATCTAGTGGGATAGCTAGCAATATAGGGAAATGCCAATCGTGATAAATCCTTCCTTTCACCAATGAACATGGCGCAAGCCAGTTAACCAGAAGCTTTAAAATAAATCATGTGGCCTAAGGCTAAAGAAGCACGAGGTGAATTCCACCGGAATAAAAGTGGTCGGAAACCCAATAATATCTAGAAGATCGATGCATAGAAATGCAAGGTCATACAAGTAAAGAACACTTGTACATAATCAATTAAGTGGGCACAATTAAGTAGAGGAAACACTACATACTAAGTAGTGGCTCAACCTCAACCGACAATGGGTCGGGGGAATCAAGTGAATAATCATGAAAGTACACAATAGTATGTACATAGGTTCAGACAACTGGCTAGAAAACCTGTAACTCATTGACTTCGCGTACGGAAAAAGATTACCACGCTTGATTGATAAACCTTATTCCCAACATAAAAAGGGATAAAAAGGTGATATGTAAGACACTAACAATAACGAGAAGGACGAACAAACCCAAGTTATCAGGGTTGCACAGCAGAAGCTAGTGGGTCCAGAATTCTAAGGTTTAAATATACCTAGTGAATGAATAGCTAATCATCAATGCATTGAAGCATCTAAGGCTAGAACCGAACCTGGCTAAGATTTGAATAACTCCGATGGAAATTCTTGGCATAGGGACTAACCAACAATACGGTTAAGACCCATTGATCAAGGAACATTTTATAATAGACCGCATGGAAGCTGAACCTCTAACACCCCCAAACACTGGCCTAGGAGTTAGGGGTATTACATGCCGCGTATTATAACATAATAACGCAAAGCTCTAGTAAACGAACTTAAACAAATAATCAAACAAGGCCCAAAACGTATACTCGCATAAAAGTATTAACAAAGTGATGTTGAAACATCCCAAAAGTTATTACAAAACCCACCAAACGAATAACAAAAGCGGAAGCTAACTGATGAGGCCCAAAGGCTCAAAGTCGAATACAAATGTCTCAAAAGAACTAAACATAAAAAAAGCCAAACTCCAGAAGCTGAGCAGAGTGCCCCTCGCTGATCAATCTGCAATGTTAGATAAAGTAGGGGAATGAGCAAACAACTATGCCCAGTAGATGACTAACTTCATCTACCAGCATGCTCAAAACATTTTAAGAATCTTATCAAACCAGAAGGAGTCGAAAGAAATCCATAAACATGTCAGAAAACAGAAGCAGATGTCCATACAAAAAGGACTAAACAGAGTCAGAGGCAGACAAAATCAAAAAACAGAGCGGGACCGAAATACCCCGAACTTAAATATAGGGATTAAAATTAATTTAATACGTATTTAAGGGCCTAATAACGCCTAAGTAATATTGGTAAGGAAAAATAAATCCAAAAGAAATAAATGAACACTAAAGAAGCGAAAAACGCTAAATAAGCGTTAAATAACCATAGGAGTTATGAGACCTCGGTTAGCATATTATATGGATTCTAAAGGCTTAATAAGGCCTAAATAATATATGGGAACAACTCCCGAAGAAAACGGATCCTTAAAATGGATTAAAAACACTAACGAACCTTAAAGCGCGTTTTTCGAGGAAACCGGGAAAACGTGACTTTAAGCGGGTCAAATAGACTCGTAACAATTTTGGTCAAATAAATAGTCACTAATAAATAGTAGTGAAGCTTTAGAACCAATTAAAATTAAAGAAACAGAAAATTCCGGAAGGAAAACGGGCCCGGTTAGTGAATAGTACCAAAACCGGGTAAATTAACGAGCGTTTCTGTAAAAGACGAAAAACGCTCCAACTAGTATTAATGTGGGGGCCGGTTTTTAGGGGCTAATTAAGTCCCACTCTCTCTCACACACACACACTAGCTAATTAATAAAGAAGTCAAAAAGCAAAAAGTGAATAGTGAAAAGTGGAAAAAAATTAAACAATATACACTCTCACTCACTATTCTCTCTCCTTCCTTTTTCATTTCCACCGTGAGACTCCCCCTCTCTTTTCCTCTCTTTGGTTCTTCTTCTTCCTCCTCTAATGGCTCCTCCACCTTCCTCACCTTGTACAAGCTTCGATAAAGCTCCGAATTGAAAACCGAGCATAGATTCTTGCTCCTCTCACCAAGGTCTATCTCCCTCTCTTTCAAAAATCAAAACAGCCACTCTCACCTCCATGGGTATTCTCCATTTGAAGGTTTGAGACCACCATTGGAAGCTCCTCCTCCACCTTGATGTTTTGAGGTGAAAATAATCTTGAAATCTCATCTTTTTCTAGCCCTTATTGGCAAAACGAAAATTTCCAGATTTTGAATTCCTTGTTCCTTATGCTCCAGCCGATTTTGGCTTCTCCATTGGGCTAGGAATCTTGCCCTCTTGCTAGTCAGGAACCTCATACATTGGTTGGAAGGTAATACTCTTTCTAAACCCTAAGAACATCTAAATTCTAGGGTTAGTTAAAATGGATGCTAAGTAGTAGTTGTGTATTGGCGTGGTGGCTGTAGCATTGTGTATTGTGTGGGAAGAACAAGGTAGAAGGAAAGGAGAAGGCAAGAAAGAAAGAAAGAAAAATAGCAAAACAAGGTAATTGTGCTTACCTTGAACTAGTTTTATGTATGGTATTGTGACAGTTTTTGTGCAGTAAAAATGAGTAGTGTATATGGTAATGAATAATAAGTATGTTGTAGGATAATGAGGAAAGGTAATGTAGCTGTTTTGAAGCTTGTAAATGTTGTTTAAAAGTTTGGAAAACCATGGGTAATGTATGTATATGTGCAGGAAAAATTGTGTGTTGTAGTGTGAGTAATGATGTGTGAATCGATATGGAGATTGGGAATGAATTTTTAGCTGAAATGGTATGGGCAAAGTGAGAATTTTAGGGAAACTATGCCCAAATTTGTATGGAAATTAGAGGACTTAGATGTGTAAGGGGAGGGAACAACCTAGACAATAACTAGGTGTGTTTTGGTAGAAGTTGTGAGTGATTAACCATGTCGTAACAGATCTTGAATGGAGCTAGATAATGGCTAGAACTTGAGTGGAAGGTAATGCAATTAGGATGCTAGGAATGGTATTGATAGAGGGAGTATTGAATGGTAGAAGTGGGAACAAAAAGCTGTAGCAAAACAGTGTATTAGTACCTTGAATTTTAGGAAGAAAGTTGGTGTGCATAACCTTGGAAATGAATGAAGAACTTGAGTGTAGTTATTGCAAATGGTTATAAAGGATTTGGAATGGTTATTAAGTGAGTTGGTAGTAGGTAGGGAACTAGCAAAGAGAAAGTTAGAAGTGCACTAGTGTGCAAAGTGCAAAATGTAAGAATTGATGTTTGTGAATTTGAGCAAGAATTGGAGTAAGGCTTTAACCAATGATTTGGAGAGGTTTAATGCATGTTTTAAGGTGTTTAAACATGTAGGAAACATGTGGAAAGATTGTGGAATAAGTGGAAAAAAAATGGGGTGAATTTGGAGTTCAGAATGTGTAGAAAAACGGTTTTTAAAATGGGGTCTATTCTGGACCGCCCCTCGGGACCGCCCCTGTGGGGAGGTCCAGTGCAGAGAGAGAGAAGAAAAAAAAAAAAAAACGGATAGCTTCTGTTGTGGACCGCCCCTGGGACCGCCCCAGAGGGGCGGCGGTCCATACCAGAGATGACGAAAAAATTTGTTTAAGGCTCCTAATGATGGGGGATTGAATGGTAATGGTTTTGGAAGTTGTTAAGGCCTTGTTTGGTGACTTTAAAAGGTCCTAAGAAGTGTAAACAAGTTTGGGAAGTAATTAAGAAAGTTGTAAGTTTAAGAGCATTAAGTTAAACCGAAACAATGGATAAGGGGTAAGGGTAAGTATAGGAGTAGTAATTATATATGTATTGTAATACATAGTATTAATTGAACCATTTGGCATGTAGTCATTGGTTCGAGAATAAGACTCGAGGAACGAGAGTGAACCAAAGGAACAAGGGAACACCCAGTGAAGTACATTCCGGTAAAGGTATGATTTCTTCATGCCCTGTATCCTAATCTGGTTACCCCGATTTGTGTGCTTATTTGATCACCTAAATAAGATAAATGCATGAATCGGACTATATTGCACTTACTTGTGCTTGATTTATGTGTTCTCGATTTATTGTCTTGAACACTAGTTTGTATAATTCATGAAATATATGGATGCAGATGAAGTGTATTTGTACCTTGTAGTGTACTTGTGTATTGTATTGTATTTCGTATGGATGTATATATGAGCAATGTATTGTATTATTGTGGCTTGGATGTGTGACTTCTACTAATTCCTAACTACCTAACTCCTAACATAAGTAAGGAATAAATTGGAATGAGTAGAAGTCCGATATAGCTTCGGCCACGCGTGTGGATGAGGAGACACAAGAGGTTGGATCCGATTCCTGACTCTTAAACTGGTCCGCGGCCCAAACCCCTTAAATGGGTAGCATCCCGGATTGGTGAGTCAAGTAAATCCCGGTGGGGGACAGAGTAGTCCCGGGCCGGAGTTCCCGACGACTTAACATGAGTAAGAGTAAGTAAGTAAGTGAAGTATGAGTATGTATGCGTATGTACGGTGTAACGAGTAAAAGAGTAATCTCCACCCGATTAACCCGGGTGGACAAAAAGGAGCTAACAAGTATTGTGTAAGTATGGAATATGTATGGTGTATGTATTGGGTATGTATTGTGTATGCACATTTCTGGAAAGGTAAGTAAGTACCATTTGGCTTGTATGAACTACTTGTATGTATTGAGATGTATGTATGTATTCCTTGCGTAACGTAATGTAACATTATGTATGAAAGCATGTATGTATGTATGTATTGTAAAATGAACTGCATGTATTCGACCAAGTGGTCGGCGTACCCTCACTAGTACGCGGGGTATGCGGTTATCATATGCAGCGAAAGCTGACCCCCTAGGGGAACGTTTTTAGTGTGCAGGTACCCGAGGCGGAGGTGGTCAAGGTAAGAGACCGGTGGCTACACTTGGATAGTTAGAAGTAGAATGTAGAGGTGTACTATGTGGCACACCCTAAGTATTGGAATTATGTAGTTTGTGAGGAATGGGTAGATGTTGACTCTTAATGAGTACATAGGAACTTGGAGGAAACATTGTGTTTGTATTTGGAACCTAGTAAACTCGGTTATGTATATTGTATTGTATGGTATTGTGAAGGAGTAAAGTGTTGAATGGAGCATTGTAGTATTGATTGATAAATGGAGTATGTTTGTAGATGTGTAGTACTCGGAATTCCAGTCCATCAGACCGATGCTGTAGTAGTAGTAGTAGTAGCCTTGTTAGTCACGTGGGTGACTAACGGCAGTGTATCACCCACCGTTGAGTATGTAAGTATCCGCTGCGTGAATCTGGATTGTATAAGGAGATTGGACAGTAATGACAGTATTAGCGGTAGGGGTGTTACAAAAAGTGGTATCAGAGCGAAGTATCGCTCTGATGACTGGGAATACCGAGCTTAGGAAATACCGAGTTAGGATTTAGAAGCTTAGGGCTAAGGGCTGAGTGTTAGCATTAGAGATATGCTAGATAGGAACTCCCGGTGAGTACCGGATACCTACAATACCAGTTCCGCCCCCCGCATCCTCATTGTATAACTTGGTAAAGGACGCCAGAGAGAAGGAAAGACCTCTCATACTTGGGAAAACCCGATCTGGCAGTAATGAGATATTCCTACAAGAGGAAAGAACCTGATATATAGTAGATTCCAAGAAATGGAAGACCCGGAGATGGATCCCGGTTGGACAACAATATCCGCACTTAATAGCGGTGAAATAAGCACTCCAACCACAAGGAGGCTACAACTTACAACAGCATGGGGCGACATGCTTAGCAGTCACAGTAAACCTAGCTAAACAACCAGCAGCAGGAAAAGAAGCACTAACCGTGCAACAAATGGAAAAGGAGCAGTAATGGAACCCGAGACACAAGTCTGCGGGACAACAGTAATGGCCAAGCAACACCACCAACGGCATGCTAGCTGGCTAAGGACATAGTCAGGAGTGGTTAACTCCAAAACTATAACGCCATTAAGGTTATAAAACCCGGCCAACATAGCTCAGACAGCTACAAGAACACTCACAAGATATAATCTGACGCAGCTACAACCGTAATGCCTAAACAAGCTAAGGCCCAGTAACCACAACAAATGTGTGGGAACGAGCCACAATGAAAAACCCAGAACAAACGAATGGGAATCTCCAAGGATTAGAGAAGTACCCCGATCAATGACAACCATGTCAAGTTCACTGAGAGGCTGTTAAGAAGATCGAATGACCTAAGTATATGATCAGTGGATCAAGGAAGAGTCAACAAGACTATCAAATACAAGTGGAAACCATACCGTGACCGGTATAGGATTACCCAAAAACCACCAGTACCACCACTTGCCATGCGCAAGGCAGTAGTAAGAACAGGAGCACGTAAAGGAACTTTAACACACCACAGGTACATAGTAATGTACCGTGACCGCAATGAAGCGACTACAGGATCACGTATCCTAAGAACAGGAAGAATGGAACCTTGGAAAGGCCTAACGGCCTGACCATTGTATTAAGGACATACCAGTCAGCGAGAAGCTGGACTTGGTCAAGACCTAAAACATGGCTATGCCATGAAGAACATCTTTTAACACCAAACTATTATTCCAAACCCAAATTTTTCTTTCAAAACCACAACCTTTCTTTTAAACCTTGGAATTTAAAACCAAACCAACATAATTACGGTGAGTATCATAGAATGATACAAGAGGAGTTGACAATAGAATACTTCACCTAGGCATGTGACGAGCACTACGAGTGTACCCAATTACGGGATGTGGGACGACCGCACTCCGAAGGAGCTTGCGGGCCTGACATATAGTTAGGTAAGTGGTAACGTATCAACATGGTACCCCACGTATGTATACATGTAGTGTATGACACACGGGAAGTAGTCAACTCCGTTCTACGGACCATGAGTAAATTTTAACCAGAACAACTGGACACCTCAGACAATCCAGGAGAAGGAAACCCAGCTAAGGAATAAGTAAAAAGTACTCAAGAATCCATCTAAAGATAAGGAATGAGGACTAGAAAGTGCAAAGAGCACAGACTAGTAAGTGTAGACATTGGATATGTCCCAAAGACATCAAACAAATACATGACAGCTGGAAATGATACCCAGCCTGATCTCAGTAAGGCAAATGCCTAAAGTAATCACAACGATGCTCAACAAATGGGACAGAATTCCCAAGAGCAATCACAAGATTACTACGAAGTATAATCCATCATTGAAGTGCATATTAAACCTAGTCTTAAACACTAGGAGCAAGTATAAACAGTCTACCCAAGAACGGGAGACGTTCTAACCCAAAAGAGATAACTCAAATACAATACCACAAGGCGGTATAGTAGATTCAACGTATCATAAATATGAGCCGGATGTAACAGCATAACCAACAACACCCAGGAGCAATCCTTAAAGGGTGTCTGAATTGGCAACAGTTGAACAAAACGTCAGGATAAGAACGCGGGAACTAGAATGAACATTCGGTTAGAACACCGAAGGGATTTACATAACGGGAAATACCCTAAACTACAAGAAGGCACTGATTAGCACCAGTTTGCCAAAAGGGTCTCCTATGAACGGAAGCGTGATGTCACGACTTACCATGGAGCCTAACAATACCTCCAACCTATGGGGTATACATGGAGTGGAAACATGTATAAGCAGCTTGCAAAGAGCATAGCTTGCAGCGATAAGGCTTAAAAGCCATCAACCAACTATGTTATGTAAACCTTAACGGTTGCATAACGCACACCATTTGATAACAAGACTTGCAAGAGATATTGCCTCATGCGACAAAGAAATCAACAACTGGACCATCAATTCAAACCCAACATCCTGAGCGGCGTGGAGTAATGGCTATATCAATGCCACTATCACTAGAGCATCAGTCTAGTATATAGTTGACAAACTTTTAATTACCTTCATGCTTTCTGTAGCAATGGTAGCACAGGGGCATAAGAATCGCAATAATGCCAACAATGGCCTAGTCCACACTTGGACACTACGAGAGACCCGAGGAAAGACACCTCTTGGTGACCAAAGATCATCAATGCTGTAATGATGCGAACCCTCAGAAAAGGCTTCCATCCACCATAACAACAAACTTGTGCATGTGGTTATCGCCAAGAGACAATCGAATAACAAAATGAGATTTCCAAACCACTACGCCTGCAAGAGGCTGTGGATTAAAAGCACAACACTTAAAGAGCATAGAGACTCAAAGGAGCAAGTATACTCCATACGCAACCAAGCCTATGGCGAACCATTGTATGAATACTAACAGAGTAAACCTTGTCAACTAGAACCTTCACTTAACAGTGATAGAATACACCTTAGTTGAGGACGGGACCAGAAGACCCTTGAAGTCTCATGGGATGTCCCGGTGATGTACATACAAAAGTAAAAACTGCACAGCTGGAGCCTATAACCAGTGCTCAGCACTAGGGAGACAGTTAATATCAAAGACAACCAATGTGAACGCACATTGCACACCACGAATGACCAACGCTCAAGAAAGCTTGTAACCCGATAGATTACTTTATCCTTGGTCAACTAAGTTACTTGGCAGATTGTATCATAAATAATGAAGGAATGTGAGGTAAGAAAACCTACACATGAAACCTAAATTAAAATAAAACATCTCCACATTGAGAAGATAGTAATATTGCGGTATGCTACAGCAACCGTCATACACACGCATATAAGAAAACCTCAGTATTCACACCATAAGGAAATGGTGCCAACGACAGTGGCAGTGAGTAAAGATAAACTACCACAGTAACACAGTCAGTAAGAATGATGTTGTATAATGAGTAAGAATACGGTGCGCAACAAGCGACCGCTATGAGGAAGCAGTTAGACAATGATACGGAGTAGTAAGATAGCAGGCAGAAATATTCATTCCTATCACATAAGTGATTTACTGTCAAGAGTTTACGCCTCTGCACTCTGTATGACTGAGTGTTTTGGTATGGCACTTGCGCAGTAATGATCTAATGGGATAGCTAGGAATATGGAGAATGTAAATCGTAGTAGACCCTTCTTTTCACCAACAAACATGGCATAAGCCAGTTAAGCAAGCTTAGCAACAAACCGTGCGGCCTAAGGCCAAACAAGCACGAAGAGTGCAAAACACAGTAACAATCACAAGATGTGAATTCCATTAGAATAGAAGGTGAAAGGAGACCTAAGAGAGTCACAAGGACCGACGCATAGAAAATGCAAGGTCATACAAGTAAAGAACACTTGTACTGAACCAGAGAAACTGGTATAATTCAGAAGTTATTGACAACAGAGGAAGCACTACAACTAAGTAGTGACTTAACCTCACCCGACAATAAGTCGGAGGAACTTAGCGAATAATCGTGGGAGTATGAATCTTATAGATTACTAGAGAGCTGGTTACAATCTAAAACTCATTGAGTTCAAGCACGGTAAACGAATACCACACTTGTTAGTAAACCTTATTCCCATAATAGAGGGATAAAAAGGTGATGTGTAGCACATTAGAGATAACAAGAAGGGTGAATAACCCAAGTTATCAGGGTCGCACAGCAGAAGCTAGTTGGCCCTAGCTAGGAAGTTTAATACACCTAGTAAGTATGAGAGAATGGCAATCAACGCCTTGAAGCCTAATAGGCTAGAACCGAATTAATTATGAGTTAAATAAACTGATATAGGAATTCTTGGTACAAGGACTAAACCATTAGTATGGTTAAAACCCTTTGACAAGAGTACATATAATAAACCGTAGAGAGTAGAGAAGCTAAAACGCTTCAGATTGCCCAAACTGAGTAAGCCAATGTTCAATGATAATAACATATGGTAGATTACGTGGGCGTAATCCCTTTTAAGGGGGGTAGAGCGAAAACCGCTTAATGTAAACTTCATGAATAAAAAAAAAACATAAACTATAATGTGCACAACACAAATGAGAATCAAATTGATGATTGGTACTTATGTTAAATAAACATATGTATTCATTCATATTGTAATTGTGGTAATTAGGCACGAGAGATGCAAATACCATAACATGAGTCGGTACAAAACCGATGTAGAACCTAGAGGAAATTGAGTTCCCTAGGTGATTGTTTGGAGGAATTGAGAATGAGTAGTGAACGGAGCTCCACAAGTATTGTATCCTTTGAAGAAGTAGTATGAAATGATTGAGAGTATTGGATGAATGAATTCTATAAGTAGTGTATTCGTAGGTAAATCATTGGAAGTAAATTGAGGATGACTGAATTTCATAAGTATTGTAATTCTTAGTTAAATTATTTGAGATGATGGAGAGTAATGGATGAAAGTAGCGAAAGTCAATGAAATGAGGTAGTAGGCATTGAATCTCGAAGTAAAGTATTTGGGAAGTAGAGTGAGGATGATCGATGGACTGAATTCCATCCCTTGGAGTTGTATGAATGTGTAATTATGACTAAGAAGAGTAAAAAGATAGATAATGGACATAATCAAAATTATTTAAATGACGTGGAAAACTGACTTGGAACGAACTTGATCCTGATCAGATCAAGGGAAACCGACACAAATTGGAGTGGAAAGATAGTTCAACACTGATGCTGATCACATCAGGATCGAATGATTCTTGAAGCTCCCCTCAAGTGGTCACAAGAATCACACATAAGGATAGATGTAATGAATATAAATTGGAATTTGGAGTTGTGTGTTATAGAAAATTTCTAATTGGCAGTAGTGAAGTATTTCCTTTAGACTGGAGGATTTGTTAGAAGCCTATACCGGAGAAGATAGTAGTATATCTGAATGTATTATTCCAAGGGCAGCGGGACATAGAGGAGTCCTGTGTCGAGATGACCTGAGTGCCTGCGGGATTTTATTGTGTATTGCATTACTTTAGGGATAGCTTTGCACTATATGTATGTATAAAACTTGTAATGAGAAACCAGATGGTTGGATGTAATGCAGATTGGAATAACTATTGTACATTTGTGTGGTATGGTATGTAGTGACCTTGAGTAATGGATTTGGGAATTTTAAGGAGGAAGAATGTATGACTTTTGGGATTAGACAAGTATAAATGAGTAAGTATAGTAATCCCACAACCTCGAACAACTTTGAGGACAAAGTTCTTAAGGGGGGTAGATTGAAATACCCCGAACTTAAATATAGGATTTAAATTAATTTAATACGTATTTAAGGGCCTAATAACGCCTAAGTAATATTGGTAAGGAAAAATAAATCCAAAAGAACTAAAGGAACACTAAAGAAGCGAAAAACGCTAAATAAGTGTTAAATAACCATAGGAGGTATGAGACCTCGGTTAGCGTATTATATGGATTCTAAAGGCTTAATAAGGCCTAAATAATATATGGGAACAACTCCCGAAGAAAACGGATCCTTAAAATGGATTAAAAACACTAACGAACCTTAAAGCGCGTTTTTCGAGGAAACCGGGAAAACGTTACTTTAAGCGGGTCAAATAGACTCGTAACAACTTTGGAGAAATAAATAGTCACTAATAAATAGTAGTGAAGCTTTAGAATCAATAAAATTAAAGAAACGAGAAAATTCCGGAAAATGGGCCCGGTTAGTGAATAGTACCAAAACCGGGTAAATTAACGAGCGTTTTCTGTAAAAGAAGAAAAACGCTCCAACTAGTAATAATGTGGGGGCCGGTTTTTAGGGGCTAATTAAATCCCCTCTCTCACACACACACACACTAGCTAATTAATAAAGAGGTCAAAAAGCAAAAAGTGAATAGTGAAAGTGGAAAAAAAAATAAAACAGTATACACTCTCACTCACTATTCTCTCTCCTTCCTTTTTCATTTCCACCGTGAGACTCCCCCTCTCTTTCCTCTCTTCTGGTTCTTCTTCTTCCTCCTCTAATGGCTCCTCCACCTTCCTCACCTTGTACAAGCTTCGATAAAGCTCCGAATTGAAAACCGAGCATAGATTCTTGCTCCTCTCACCAAGGCCTATCTCCCTCTCTTTTCAAAAATCAAAAACAGCCACTTTCACCTCCATGGGTATTCTCCATTTGAAGGTTTGAGACCACCATTGGAAGCTCCTCCTCCACCTTGATGTTTTGAGGTGAAAATAATCTTGAAAACTAATGTTTTTCTAGCCCTTGTTGGCAAAACGAAAATTTCCAGATTTTGAACTCCTTGTTCCTTATGCTCCAGCCGATTTCGGCTTCTCCATTGGGCTAGGAATCTTGCCCTCTTGCTAGTCAAGAACCTCATACATTGGTTGGAAGGTAATACTCTTTCTAAACCCTAAGAACATCTAAATTCTTGGGTTAGTTAAAATGGATGCTAAGTAGTAGTTGTGTATTGGCATGGTGGCTGTAGCATTGTGTATTGTGTGAGGAAGAACAAGGTAGAAGGAAAGGAGAAGGCAAGAAAGAAAGAAAGAAAACTAGCAAAACAAGGTAATTGTGCTTACCTTGAACTAGTTTTATGTATGGTATTGTAACAGTTTTTGTGCAGTAAAAATGAGTAGTGTATATGGTAATGAATAATAAGTATGTTGTAGGATAATGAGGAAAGGTAATGTAGCTGTTTTGAAGCTTGTAAATGTTGTTTAAAAGCTTGGGAAAACCATGGGTAATGCATGTATATGTGCAGGAAAATTTGTGTGTTGTAGTGTGAGTAATGATGTGTGAATCAATATGGAGATTGGGAATGAATTTTTAGCTGAAATGGTATGTGGGCAAAGTGAGAATTTTAGGGGAAACTATGCCCAAATTTGTATGGAAATTAGAGGACTTAGATGTGTAAGGAGAGGGAACAACCTAGACAATAACTAGGTGTGTTTTGGTAGAAGTTGTGAGTGATTAACCATGTCGTAACAGATCTTGAATGGAGCTAGATAATGGCTAGAACTTGAGTGGAAGGTAATGCAATTAGGATGCTAGGAATGGTATTGATAGAGGGAGTATTGAATGGTAGAAGTGGGAACAAAAAGCTGTAGCAAAACAGTGTATTAGTACCTTGAATTTTAGGAAGAAAGTTGGTGTGCATAACCTTGGAAATGAATGAAGAACTTGAGTATAGTTATTGCAAATGGTTATAAAGGATTTGGAATGGTTATTAAGTGAGTTGGTAGTAGGTAGGGAACTAGCAAGAGAAAGGTAGAAGTGCACAAGTGTGCAAAGTGCAAAATGTAAGAATTGATGTTTGTGAATTTGAGCAAGAATTGGAGTAAGGGTTTAACCAATGATTTGGAGAGGTTTAATGCATGTTTTAAGGTGTTTAAACATGTAGGAAACATGTGGAAAGATTGTGGAATAAGTGGAAAAAAATGGGGTGAATTTGGAGTTCAGAATGTGTAGAAAAACGGTTTTTAAAATGGGGTCTATTCTGGACCGTCCCTCGGGACCGCCCCTGTGGGAGGTCCAGTGCAGCGAAGAGAAGAAAACGAAAAAATGGATAGCTTCTGTTGTGGACCGCCCCTGGGACCGCCCCAGAGGGGCGGTCCATACCAGAGATGAAGAAAAAAATTGTTTAAGGCTCCTAATGATGGGGGATTGAATGGTAATGGTTTTAGAAGTTGTTAAGGCCTTGTTTGGTGACTTTTAAAGGTCCTAATATGTGTAAACAAGTTTGAGAAGTAATTAAGAAAGTTGTAAGTTTAAGAACATTAAGTTAAACCGAAACAATGGGATAACGGGGTAAGTATAGGAGTAGTAATTATATATGTATTGTAATACATAGTAATTGAACCATTTGGCATGTAGTTATTGGTTCGAGAATAAGACTCGGGGAACGAGAGTCAACCAAAGGAACAAGGGAACACCCAGTGAAGTACATTCCGGTAAAAGGTATGATTTCTTCATGCCCTGTATCCTAATCTGGTTACCCCGATTTGTGTGCTTATTTGATCACCTAAATAAGATAAATGCATGAATCGGACTATATTGCACTTACTTGTGCTTGATTTATGTGTTCTCGATATTTATTGTCTTGAACACTAGTTTGTATAATTCATGAAATATATGGATGCAGATGAAGTGTATTTGTACCTTGTAGTGTACTTGTGTATTGTATTGTATTTCGTATGGATGTATATATAGCAATGTATTGTATTATTGTGGCTTGGATGTGTGACTTCTACTAATTCCTAACTACCTAACTCCTAACATAAGTAAGGAATAAATTGGAATGAGTAGAAGTCCGATATAGCTTCGGCCACGCGTGAGGATGAGGAGACATAAGAGGTTGGATCCGATTCCTGACTCTTAAACTGGTCCGCGGCCAAACCCCTTAAATGGGTAGCATCCCGGATTGGTGAGTCAAGTAAATCCCGGTGGTGGGACAGAGTAGTCCCCGGGCCGGAGGTCCCGATGACTTAACATGAGTAAGAGTAAGTAAGTAAGTAAAGTATGAGTATGTATGCGTAAGTACGGTGTAACGAGTAAAAGAGTAATCTCCACCCGATTAACCCGGGTGGACAAAAAGGAGCTAACAAGTATTGTGTAAAGTATGGAATATGTATGGTGTATGTATTGGGTATGTATTGTGTATGCGCATTTCAGGAAAGGTAAGTAAGTACCATATGGCTTGTATGAACTACTTGTATGTATTGAGATGTATGTATGTATTCCTTGCGTAACGTCATGTAACATTATGTATGAAAGCATGTATGTATTGTAAAATGAACTGCATGTATTCGACCAAGTGGTCGGCGTACCCTCACTAGTACGCGGGGTATGCGGTTATCATATGCAGCGAAAGCTGACCCCCTAGGGGGAATGTTTTTAGTGTGCAGGTACCCAAGGCGGAGGTGGTCAAGGTAAGAGACCGGTGGCTACACTTGGATAGTTAGAAGTAGAATGTAGAGGTGTACTATGTGGCACACCCTAAGTATTGGAATTATGTAGTTTGTGAGGAATGGGTAGATGTAGACTCTTAATGAGTACATAGGAACTTGGAGGAAACATTGTATTTGTATTTGGAACCTAGTAAACTCGGTTATGTATATTGTATTGTATGGTATTGTGAAGGAGTAAAGTGTTGAATGGAGCATTGTAGTATTTGATTGATAAATGGAGTATGTTTGTAGATGTGTAGTACTCGGAATTCCGGTCCATCAGACCGATGCTGTATGTAGTAGTAGTAGCCTTGTTAGTCACGTGGGTGACTAACGGTAGTGTATCACCCACCGTTGAGTATGTAAGTATCCGCTGCGTGAATCTGGATTGTATAAAGAGATTGGATGGTAATGACAGTATTAGCGGTAGGGGTGTTACAGGGACACCAGTTGATCACAGCATACAGACAGAACGAGCAAATAGCTCGTGAACAGAACGAGGAAACCTCACTCGTAAATAGAACAGGTGGAACACCTGTAAACAGAACGGGGAACATCACCCGTGAAACAGAAGGATCCTACATAGCGCGCTACGAGACAGCTAAACCAGCCATCCAAAGGTTCAGATACAGAGATAACTAGGTCCCAAAACAGAAGCTTAAAACAATTAAGCATATGTCCACCAAAGGCACCAGAAAGCACATATAAAGCTTGGAAAACAGAAGGGGAAACCAACCCCACAAACGGAAGTCAAAACGGAACTCAAACGAGCAAGTTAAGGTCAAAACAGAGCCAAGTCCGAACATGTGTCCGGACATCAATGTTCGGACACAAGTCGAGACTCAGAAGTCAAAAACAGGCAAATGTCTGAACATGGTCCGTACGATGAAGTTCAGACACAAGACGAAGCAAAATCAGAAGAAGGAGATGGGTGTGTCCGAACTTCTGTCCGGACTTACAAGTTTCGGACACCATTCGAGACTTGTAAGTCGGACTCGTCCTCGCACCCCGTTCGAACATCGAAGCTCGGTCGGAAGTTCGGACACGTCAAAACTTCAAAAAATACAGAACGCAACAGGGCATGTCCGAACTTCCAAGGTCGGACGAAAGTTCGGACGCGCCAAAAACTCAGTAAACAGAGGCGATTTTCACACAAACAGAGGTACCAAAACAATGTCAAAACATTATAAGTTTGCAGAAAACAACCTTGGGGGTTTGTAGGCCTTAAAACGACATTAAACAGACAGTTCGCAACCACAACATCAAGACAGATCACAATCAAAACTCGGAACAGGAACGAAACACCCCAAGGCTGAACACACTAATTGAATCCATCAGCCACCTACCTCGATAATCAGTAGACGAAATCCCGAAATCTGAAGCAGCAGCTCCCAGCCAATGTAGACACCGAAATGCAGACCGAAACGTATTCCCAATTCACTGAGTAAAACACAATTGCAGAAACTCCCAATTTAGAAAACGGGAAGGCCTCACAATCCAGAAACTACCATTGACGAACACAACTAAAATCCTTACCTGAATCTGACAGCGGAATCACAGACGAAGCCAACAGTAGAAGAATTGATAGAGCACAAGAACCAACGCTGAACCACAATCAGATTGCAGAGGGAATCAGAACGAGGAGAACTCAGGAACCGAAGATTTAAAGAAAGAAGAATCTGACACGCCTACCTTGAAGAAACCAGCAATTCGCGATGGCGGAGCAATCCACAGTTGAATCTTGATAGCAGAATCAAAGGAGTCTTGACTGATCGAGAAAGGAGCAGCGTTGAGAGAGAAGAGAGAGGGAACAATGAAGAGAGGGGCGTACTGGCGATCGTGAGAACGTGATTAGAAAAGAGTAATTAAGAGGATATGGGAATAAAATAGGTTAAGGATTTTATTCTCACCGGAAAGTTAAAGTGATGGGGGAAAAGACCTCCTCGACCCCAACTTCCTTAATAAGGACTCCCATGTCCTAAGTAACATAAGCCAGCTTAAGATATCATTAAACGGAATAAAATGCAACGAAACTCTGGGTTATAACAGAACCACTCCATGACGGTTGAATGCCTTTGACCAATGTCCAATGTTGACACATGGTAGATTACGTGGGTGTAATCCCTTTTAAGGGGGGTAGAGGAAAAAACACAAAGTGTATGTTTTACGTAATAAGGGCGTAAACTACAATGCACAAAGCGTAAAAGAATTTGTTTTGATGATTGATACTGATGTTACATAAACATTTGTATTCACTCCTCTTGTAATTGTGGTTAATTGGGAGATAAGAAGTGGAAAGGAGTAGAGAAACTCTAGGGGAATGAGAACCCCGATTGGTAATAGTATGAGGAATGAGTATGTTTGGGAGGTTTGATGAGCATAAATCGGTATGAAACCGATGTATTTGGCGAGTATAAATTGGAGGATAGAATATTAATTGGAAATTACACTTTTGAATTTCTTAAGTATACTAGTTGGAGATAATGTAGTAATAATTTATGAGATGATTAGTAAGTGAGTAAATGAATTCTAGAAATTGGAAAATGTATGTGGGTGATTATGAGTAGCAAGATTAAGAATATTGAAAATGAAAATGATTGACTAGTTGATTGTGTGAACTGAGGTTGGACGTGGAACTTGATTTGCTAGTGATCAAGGGAAAACCGAACACAGATTGGGGTGGATGGATAGTTCAACACCGATGCTGATCACATCGGGGTTGAAGGACTCTTGAAGCTCCCCATAAGTGGTCATAAGTAATAACACTAGTAATAGGTATAATTATCATAAATTGGAATTTGGAGTTGTATGAAGTTTTCAAAATGAGTTCCCAAAACTAATTTGGTACAATGATTTTCTTCAAACTTGAGAATGAGGATCGGTTTTGAAACCGCTCCCACGGGCGCTAGTGGATCTTTCATGGCTAAGCGCCAGTATTAGGTCGAAACCATGGAGGTGAAGCTAGTTCTGAGCCAGTGGAAGTGATGATTAGTTTTGAAACCACCACACCGTTCGTGCGGCGGTCCTAAGTGGCCGGTTGGTGCGGTGACAGTGTGTGTTTTGTATTTTTCCAAGAGCACTGTGGCAGCGTAGTCCCGAAGTAAGTATGAGTAAAGTGCCTGAGGATCTCTATATATGCAAATGAATTTGATTAGAACCAAAGGACCATAGAGCCAGAAAGCGTAAGTGCTCAATGTCATGACGACCATGAACCAGAAAGCGTAAGTGTTCAAACGTGACCGGTACCTGAGGGATCACTCGATATGGAGGAGGATTGTACCTAATTGTCTGTGGATGGACCCCCATAGAGAGAAGGAAAAAAGACTATTTTTGATTGCTATACATGCAGTGACATGCTGTGTGGATGTGTGCTACACATCGAGTCAGACCTTCAGAGTCTACAAGGTTATGTAAAGATTATAATGTTAGCATAGAATATCCATGTAAGTAAAAGTTTTAGATTCACCAACTTTGAGGGCAAAGTTCATTAAGGGGGGTAGATTGAAATACCCGAACTTAACTATGGAGATTAAATGATTCTAATATGGTATTTAAGGGCCTATTAGTGCCTAAAGAATTTTGGTAAAGAGAATAAATCTAAAAGAAATGAGAAATGCTTAAAAAGCGAAAAACGCTAAAATGAGCGTTATGTGACCATAGGAGGAACACGACCTCGACAAGGGTCCTAGATGAATTCGTAAGGCTTGGTTAGGCCTAATTAATAGACAGGAACAATTCCTGAAGAAAATGGATCCAAATATTGTATTAAAACGCTAACAGAGCCTTAAAGCATGTTTTCGAGAAAACCCAAAACGTGAATTTAAGTGGTCAAACAGACCCGTAAAAATTATAGTCAATTAAATAACTATAACTAAACATTAATGGAAGTTTAAGAACCATTAAAATTAATTAAACGAGAGAATTCCAAAAAATGGGCTCCGGTAAGGGAATAGTGTTAAAACTAGAACTTGTGGGGGTGTTTGTGTAATAAAACCAAAATGAATCCCCCAATTGTAAATAAAAATCAGAAAATGTGTGTGTGGGGTGTGTGGGACGGATGACTAAGTCGCCCCTCCTTCATTGACTCACTTTATGCACAAAAGTAGAAAAAAAGTACTATACTCTCTTACCTCCCTCATTTCTCTATTCTCTCTCTCCCTTTCTTTTTCCCACCATGAGTACTCCCTCCTTCCTGCTCCTCTCAGATGATTTTGAAGCTCCCAAATAGCTTGAATGGCTTGTCATCTTTTTCTCCATGCGTAAGCCTCATTTGAACTCCAAATGCAAAAATAACCACATATTTGAACTCCCCTCATCGAGCTCTACCTTTCTATCTTTTCAAAACCTTCAATGGAGATAGTTGACCTCCATGAGTTTTTGGCATTTGAGGAGTAAATGGCATCATTTTGAAGCTTGGAGTCTCCCTTCTTTTTAAGGTAAACAGATTCAAGAGAAAACCTCATTTCCCCATTTTCTTGACTTGGCCGATTTTGGGCTTCTTGTAATGCCTTGTTCTTTTCTTGTTGGAGCATTTTTTTTCAACCCTCCAATGGTGGTGGGACCATTCTCTTGATTCAAGGGTCAAAAACCCTCCAAAAACTCAAAAGGTAAAAACCATAGATTTGGTGTTTTAAGCAATTCTAAAATACCCCAAGCCTATGTATGCTGAGTAAACATCGATTTATGATGTAATGAGGCTAAAAAATGCCTTAGAAACATTAGTAGACAATTTAAACCAAGGCAAACACAAGAAAACGCCATAAGGGCAATTTAAACAAAAATGTACTCTAAGCTTGGAGTGACTTTGATTAGCACCCAAATATCATTATAAGACCTTATTAACATGATAATGGACATGTTAAATCAATTACAAAAGAAAACCAAGCTCAAAAACAAGCTTAAACACAAAATGTGCTTTAAGATTCCTTAAAGCACCTTTTTGAGAAATTGTCTTTGAAATGGGTTTTGAGTGGCTAAATGCCCATGATTGCACCTTAATCAACATGTGTACTAATTAGTATCACATTAGGAAGCCTAAATCAATGGGAAACCAAAAATTTCACAAATATGTGCACTAATTTGTGAATAGTAACCAAATAGTGCCTAGTTTAGCATTAAGTCAACATAAGTCAATTAGTTGGTCAACCAAGACCACAAATATCTCAAAATTAAGAAGGGGGCCGGTTTGTTTAATGGTGACTCACTACATGACATAGCATATTAAGGAAAAAGAAGAGGAAAACTTGTAATAGTACTATTTGCTTTTTAAAAGAAAATCTTACCTTTTAAGCCTACCTTCTCTCCTCTTCTTCATTCATTCTCTTTTTCCACGGTTTTATTCACCTTCTTCATCCTCTCAAACCGTAATAACAGCCTCCATTGTTGCCTCACCTTGCTTTGCCCACCAAATCTCCATTTTAGCTCCTAATCAAAAACTAGACACATATTATTCTTAGTTATGTCAAGCTCTTGCTTCCTATATTTTCAAAGTTGAAAAGCTTCAATTTGGAGCCATGGGAAATCTCCATTAGAGGAGGAAAAATTAGCTTGAAGAGTTTATTGGCTTCTCCACTCATTCAAGGTAAGGAAAACGTAAGAAAAACTAAGTTTCCACTACTTTCCCTTCATAACCAAAAATCATCTTCTCATGGGACCTTGTTTTATCCCTTGTTCTAGCTTGATTCTATTCTCCAAAGACTTGAGGAGGTCTTGCCTTGCTTCATTATGAAAGCCATTCCAAAATTCATAGGTAAACATACACTTTTAAGCTTTAAAACACAAATTTTAACCTAAGAATGAGTTCCATGAGTTTAGGCATATTGATTAGTGCTCATTAGATTATTTGAATGTGGATTAGAACATTGGCAAGAGGATTGAAGTCCTTGTCGAGATTCAATCAAGAAAACCAAAGGAGAGAAGTGTGAAAAGCTTGGAAAAACAAGGTAAATGTTTTACCTAATGGTGGTTTAAGATTTTAAGGGATGAGATTTAGATAAGTATTATTTGTAGCTTAAAGCTTACATTAAGTAATGGGTTGTATAACCTAGGAAAAAGAATTTAAACAAGCTTGTGAACTTGTGACTAAGGAGCCAATGGGAATAAGTTAGTAAGATACGTATAAGGTGAACTATGAGAACACTTATATTGCTATAGGACGATTGTTGTGTGTATTTGCAGGTTGAAAGATTTTATTGTGGGAAATTTAGTGTTTAAGTTTAAGTCATTTAAGGGCCTAAGTGCCATGTCATTTAAGAGCCTTAGTGCTATGCAATTTAAGATTATTGCACTATATTAAGTTTGTTATGAATGGGTTGATTTGAGTGAGAAATATTATGAGAAAAGGAATTGATGTTTGTGAGATGATTGAATGAGAAAAACCATGCATATGGGCATGATAATATACTAGAGGAGCTATAACGAAATTTGAGTAGAAAACAAAGTGTTTAAGTGGTTGTTGGGAATTAATATGACCTAGGATTTACTAGGAGTCATTAAACGAAATTTGAGTGGAAATGAGTTAAAAAAGGTGTTCTTGAGGATTTGAATGACTTAGAGTTGTCTAGGAGGAATTACAGGTTAGGGGGGGTGTAATGTGTGTGCTAAGATTGTGTACTAAGGATTTGAGTGTTCACGATTGTATTAATGGCGAAAAAAACTAAATGTTGGCTATAGTAATATACTAAGGAAGTCATGTCAAAATTTGGAGATGAAACTAAGTGTTTAAGGTGTTCTAAGGATATTTTATGACTAAGGATGTTCTAGTAAACATTAAGGGTTGTTTTGGTGAAAATGGATAAACTATGGAGTTCTTGAGTACTAGGAAGACCTAGGGACGTCTAAGAGGGACTAGGGGTTACAATGGTGAATTTAAGGCAACAAAACCATGATTAAGGAAGCTAGGAAACTTGTACAAAGCTTGAAGGAAAAATAAGGTATAATGACTTGTAAGGATGTAAGCATGTGCTAGATTATATATATCTTTGAGAAGTTTGAGTAAAGCAAATGGGTATGCATAATGAGGCTTGAGGAGTGGTTAAGGTGGTTGTGAAGAAACATAATGATTAGTTAAGGTCTTAGGCAAAAATCACAAGTGGGAAGCGTAAGGAATCAAGAGTTAAGTGTAAGAATTTTGTAAGAAATTGAGTGACAAGTTTGGTGATGATTGAGGAAGGTTTAGTGCATGTTTTAAGGTGTTTAAACATGTAGGAAACATGTGGAAAGATTATGGAATGAGTGAGAAAATATTGGGGTGAATTTGGAGTTCAAAATGAGAGAGAAAAGCACTTTAAAAAATGGGGTCTATTGTGGACTGCCCCTAGGGACCGCTCCTATGGGGAGGTCCAGATGAATTCTGCAGGCAGGGTGGCCTCTGGTGTGGACCACCCCTGGGACCTCCGCAGTGGGGCGGTCCAGTGCAGAAAAAAAATCTTTAAATTTAAAGAGTGATAAGGGGGCATTAGTAGTAAGCTATTAATAGGGTAATGATGATTAGATAAACAAGCATATAAGGACTTAAGGGATTAAGTTAAGTTGAGAATATAAGTGTTTAAGGCTAAGTTCATAAGTACTTAAGTGGTATTAGGTGGGGAGCATTAGGTTAAGTAGGTTAGGTTGATTGGAAAAGTAATTAATAACCTAAAACTGAATAAATGTTTTAGGATTTGAGTATGTGGACTCCGGAGGAGAGTAAGCAACCAAACGACCGACGGTGTACGGTATGGTTTTCTTGTGACCTGCTTGATAATGAGGTGTCCCTCGGCTTGTGTGCTATTTGTTTATGTGTGCCGACTAAACAAGATAAAGCATGCAACCGGAATATTATGTTTGTTGTGTGAATGCGATGCACTAACACAACTTACCTTATGAACATACTAACTAATGTTTAGTAAACAATGGTGTGAGATTAAGGAACACTCCCTAGCATTGTTTTATTAGTAACCGAAAGAGGCTAACTAACAAACATTGACTTTAAGACTTCCACTAACTGGAACATGGGGTGAAGTGAGGAATCCGGAATCGTTCCGGCACATGTGTATTAGGGGAGGTTGGTATCCTTATCAGGTACCGACTTCCAAATATGACTTGTCTTCGGACTCGTCGCCTAGAGTCGACATAAAGACTCGGTCACCTTGATTTCTGTTCAAGGTGGGAGGCACTACTGAGGAGGTGTGGTGGGATCTACCTAAATCCCAGCTAATTCTAACAAATATTGTTTATGTAAACCAATGGAGCTAATAACTCATTGGTTAGGGTTACAGGACCAGACAGATAAACAATGAATTAAGGAACAACCATTCTAATTAAAGAATGGTTGACTTAATTGAGATAAGAACTGAGATAAGATTTAAGATAAGTTACAACCATTTCTATTTAAAGAATGGTTTGTATTCTAAGATTGAGATAAGGATTAAGATTAAGGTAAGATAAGGTTGGACTGAGATTAAGAGGAAACATAACTTAAGGAGTTAAATGATTAACTCACTGATTAAGGGGACACTTTTAAGTCGTTCATTGTGTTTGAACTTTGATTGTTCATATGTGGCTTGTTGTTTATTGCACTTTCTATTATGTTGCGCATCTAATCAACCTTCATGCTATCGACAATTAGTCGTCGTAGCCACGTTAGCTTGGGGGTCATAAGAGGATCGTACCAGCAAAGGTGCTGACCCCCTCGGGGGCTACTGTTTATACTTTACAGGTGAATGTCAGAAGGCGACCGTCCTGAGAGTAAGATAGGGTAGACGTACTATGGGTTAAGTGTGTCCTACGAGTTTTGCATATACACTCGTTTGGCAATTTGAATTACTAAGCTGTATAGGATGTACAGAGTTTGTAAGAGTGTTATGTATTTGGTTAAGGCTTGTAAGTACTAATATTCGGTATATTCGGGTCCATCAGACCGTAGCTAGATCTTGGAGATTTTAGTTTGCCTAGTTGATCACATGGGGGAATAACGGTGGTAACACCAAATATTGTAAGAAGTCAGTTGCAAATTAATATAAGTGAATGGAGGTTTATGAGATAAGTATGGCTTTATGAGTTGGGGTGTAACAAAAAGTGGTATCAGAGCGTAGTTACGCTCTGAAGACAAGAATTACCAAACTTAGGAGAATACTGAGGTTGAGTTTGAGTTATGGGTTAGGTTGAGTGATAGAGCGAGAGGTGCATTAGTTAGGGCTTCCCGATGTTTACTGGATATCCATAGTACCTAAACCCGCCCTCCACATCCCTAACCTTGAATACATGGAACAAACGCCAGAGAGAAGAAAGCCTTCTCTTACTCGGGAAAAACCCGATCTGGTAGTTAGTTAACAGTAAGCAATACGAGAAACATCTTGTTGTACAGTAGTTTACGAGGACTTGAAGGTTTTAATTGGAGCACAGCGTGCAAATAGGCGCTGTGAACGGAATTCTACCAGTAAGAGAACGGTAATTACCGGCAACATGGGTCGACATGCTACGCAGTCGAAATAACCCGCCATACCAATAATAGGAAAAGCACTACAAGTACAATGGATAAAAAAAATAAGCGACATGAGTACCGGACAGTGGTCCGAATGAGTATAACAGAGGGAATAAAAAGCATGAGAGTTAAGATTACTGGAAAGTCCAGTTAGAAACGGGAACTCCAAACCCCTTACAATAGGGAAGGTTACAAACCTGGCTGATATAGCGCAGACGACGGTAAAAACTCATACAAATTGTATGCCAAGTTAGGACTACAACGTAGTGCCTGAAGGAGAATCATTACTTAGTAACCACGACAAAATGTGTGGAAACGGGAGCGAAGATTAAGACATAAGTAAGTAACGAGGGGTTCCCACAGAAAGAGGAACACCCTAACAATGACAGTACTGTCAAAATAACAAGGAAACTACTAAATGGTCAGTTATCCAAAACGAAAGAACATCGAAGGAGTCCCAAGGACTACCGAGGATATAAAAAGATTAGGAGGAAGTATCATTACTGACGCACGCCGTGCCGGTAGCCCATCTTGCATGGAGCACTTGCCATAGCAAGCGCTACCACGGCTAAGCTACACAGAAAGCCATCATGACGAGATAGTAGAACACTACAGTTGTAGTACATTTTAATACCGGACAGTAAATCTATAGGAACGAAAGAATGAGACCTTGGAAAGGCCTGACGACCTAACCATGATAAGATGGGCCGACACACTAGTCAGCAGGGAGCTGAACTTGGACAAAATACTAAACGATAAATATTAGCAACGGTACAACCTACTACAACAACAACCGACAGTACGGTAAGAACATCAATCCAGAACCTCAAGGAGAGGACCCTAAGAGGTCGCTTAATAATCCAAGCAAAACACTACGTAAGTAACAACATACAAGGAATGTATCAAGAGATACAATGATGGGAGTCGACAGAACGACTTCCAACCGGAACGAGATAGAACTCCTGTGAGCCTCGAATTTTAAACCCTATCCAATGTGGATTAAGTTGATTAGGATCTAATCGGGTTTTAGGTCCACTATAACCTAAGATTAATAACTATGTCATATAACAATAATTATTAAAACCTAAGCTAGCTCACTTGAACCTATTATGAGTCGCCACCTAATTTTAACCTAGAATAAATCAGGAAAGGTGGAGTTCGGGTTCGGGGGCTTGGTATTCGACTTATTTAGGGTTCAATTACTTTCATTACCCTTCCTAGGTCGTTTTTCCTTTACTTGGTTTATTTACGGCTTATTACGAGTCGTTTTAACCTAAGTGCGCGAGCTTCTGTTTTTTTATGTTTTTTAGCATTTTTTGACAGAAAACTAAAGTGAAATTGAAAGATACCTAAACTAGGGTTTCAGAGGCAGAATTAGGTCGAATTTTGCTTACGTCCGTAGCCACGGACCCCATGTCCGAGACCACGAACCCCAGTTAACCTAATTATACAGAAGAGTCGAAATTAAAGGGAAACAAAAAATTGCAAAGTCCGGGGCCACGGACAGGCTGTCCGTGGGCCCGGACATTATTAGAAACCTAAATTTTGAATTTTTAAAATCCCGCCGCCGTCCGTGGGCGTCCGGGCTTACGGACAGGGAGTCCGGGAACCCGGACATGACGTCCGTGGGTGCAGACCGCCCTTGGACGGCGGCGTTGAGGCTGTTCCCGAAGGTGTTTTTGGCTCAAATTTTATGGGTGTGTAGCCTGAAAGATGTACAAGACGTTAGTGATTGAAAGTTCTCAATTTGAATTCGAATTAAGCACGAAACTTGGTAAACAAGTTATTGGACAAAAGCATAAACAAACAGCAATACAGAAGCGTAAAAAGGTTAGTTTGAATCCAAAATTTGACAGAGAGTTAATAAGGTCGTGGGGAATTAAAAAAGTAGAATTGTAACCTGTTTTACCTTCGAATTCAAGAGGATTCTTCACGTCAGGATTCTTTGGAGGCTCCGATGGTGCCGGTTCTGGATTGTGTTCGACCTGAGCTTCTGGTTGTTGATTGTTGAAGTGTGTTCTTCACGTTTTAGAGGTGATTTGGTTGATGTTTGATGATTGATGATGTTGTAGGAGTTGAAAAATATGTTTGGTGTTGATTTTGGTGAGATTTCGGTGTTTGATTGTGGCTCTGGAGTTCAAAAACGTGGAGAGAGAGAGAGAGACGCTGCCTTCTTTGAGAGTCTAGGGTTCTTGAGGTTATGAGATTCTGATTTTATCCAAAAACCTATCCCCTTATATAGACTTTCTTAAAGATAAAGAAAATCTAGTAAAAGTAAGATTCTTTGGTATTTTAATTAAAAGACTTCCCAAAGGAATTTCTCTCTGAAATTTTAACCACATGTCAAGGATGGATATTATGAATTTTTTGAGGTGGAACCAAATTTTTTAAATGTTGGAATATTTTTAAATTGAATTTCCCGTCAGATTCAGTCACAAATTGCTAGAAAATTATTGGAAATTTGAAAAATCAAAATTCTAACGCCATTATGCTTAAAATGCCATCCTCTATCATGGGTAAAATATCAAAGCATTTCAAGCTGATTTGGGCATCCTTTGGAGGAGAGAGAAAGCTTATAGGAGGTCTCAGGAGCCTTAAAAAAATACGAAAACACCCCTGACAATGATAAAACTGCTCATGCCCTGGGATGCGCCGATCGAGCCGGGATCTCTCACTACTTGACTAAAATGCCCCTCACAACACCAGCACCCCGTAGACCCTAACTCGGGGGGTCAAAATTTTGGGTATAACAGATTGCCCCCCGTCAACTAGACTTTGTAGTGGATGCGAAAAGTCTGGTTGATGCTTGAGTGATGCCCCAAAATTTTGAACTCCATGAAATTCTCCATGTTGTGTGAAACCGCGTTGGCTGCGTCCAGCTATTCGGAGGCGCTGACTACCTAAGCAACAAAACGCGCTGTCGAGCTATTCTAAGGCGCTGACTACCTATAAGTGAAAATGTGTCAAGCTATTCTAAGGCGCTGACTACCTAGGTGACGAAAACGAAATATATGTCAAGCAGTTCTAAGGCGTCGACTACCTATATTACATGAAATGATGCAATGTCAAGCGATTCAAAGGCGTTGACTACCTAGGTTGTGAGAACTGGGTGGTATGCAAATGCAAGAATGCTGAAATGCCAACGATGCTAACGATGCTGATGCTGATGATGCTGATGATGCTGGATGCTCTGGGGACCGAAACCCGTGCTAATGCTCCTGGCTGGACCCAATGTGGACTTATTGCCATCGCCCCCAAGCCGGGGTGCAGGGATAACTCCTGGTAAAAACCTTGGGGACTTATTGCCTTCGCCCACCATTCGTTGATCCCGAAAATAAGTTGACATCGCAAAAGGAGGATTTATTGCCATCACCTCGCCAACTTTTCTGTCGCCAGGTCTTGTGACGCGCCTGGATAATGCAACTAGGTCATACGACGAGCCTATATGAATGAGATGAATGCAATGTGTTTGATGAGAGTGGGTTAGCTAAAGGGTAACGGTAGGTCTTACTACGAGCCTAAGGAAATGCAACTAGGTCTTATGACGAGCCTAAAGGACGGATCTAGGTCTTATGACGAGCCTAAAGGACGGTTCTAGGTCTTATAACAAGCCTAAGGAAGGATCTAGGTCTTATGACGAGCCTAAAGGTTGGATCTAGGTCTTATGACGAGCCTAAAGGTTGGATCTTGGTCTTATGACGAGCCTATATGAATGAGACTAGGTCTTACTACGAGCCTAAGGATGGATCTAGGTCTTATGACGAGCCTAAAGGTTGGATCTAGGTCTTATGACGAGCCTAAAGGTTGTTCTAAGTGAAAGTGAGTAAAATGTATGATGGGTCTAAATGGATGTAGAAAGATTAGGGTTTATGTCAAATCTGAAGATGGTAGGGCTCAAGATGGGCCTACGGATGTTTGGGTGTGAAAGTAGGGCTTAAGACGGGCCTGTGGGAATTTGATTTGGAGGAAGGGCTTAGGACGGGCCTGTGAATGTTTGGATGTGGAGGTAGGGCTTAGGACGGGCCTGTGGGATGTGGGATGTGAGAATGGTTTGAACCTTTGGGTTTTGGACTTTTGGGCCTCAATCGGTGTTGTTGTTGCAATTGTTGGAACCAACAATTGCCCCTAGTATTCTTTCTTAAGGCAATCTGAGTTAGAAATCATGGCGATCGATCGGAATGATCGATTGCCCCCAGTATTTTCTTGGCTAAATGTGCGAACAAGTCTCGTCCTCACAGGGTCAAGGCTTATGTTTTGATGTGGTGCTTCTTAACCTACACTCGACGTGTTTGGTGTTTGCACTCGTTTCTCACTTACGGTCACAACTTCTCAACCATTGAATTTGTCATTTGTTAGATTTACGTGTTGAACCTGTTACTTTCACTAGATTGGATACACAACTACTAAGTCGGAAGTCTTTTGAGCTTATAACCTGGCCATGGGGTGTGATGAATGACAATAGGATAATGGAGGAATGTTTAGGATATGTGGAGCTTTATGGATGACCAAAGCTGCAACTTGCGCCGTCTCTCGGACTTGTCTTCTTTGCCTTGAAGTCATTTGGCTACTTCGTGATGACTTCGCTTATGAACTTGGGACTTGGAACTTTTGGATTGTTCCTTGCATCTTCTTTCTTTTTTCCGATTTTGGATTTCTTTGAGGCTTTTCAAGTTTGCCTTCCTTGAATCTCCTTTCTTCGGGGTTCTTGTGTTTCCTGGTTTTGAACTTTGAGAGCTGTTTTTGATGTTAGCTCGTTTGGATCCTGTGTCACTTTGGGACCCTTTGCGGATCGTTTCATCATGCTGGTAGCAGTTTTGCTTCTTTGGACTTGTGAAGTTGTTGTTCAGAAGTCGGGCTCCTCGCCTCCTTTGGTCACCGGGTCGGTTGTTCATCATTGGCTGGCCTATTTTGTGAAGCTTGTAGCATTGTAAAAGAGGATGTATACAAAAAGCTCAGCGGGGGTGCCTAGGGTTTAATGTCAGGGTTCATAAGCTTTTGGCTGTGCGGTGTTGTAGCTAGGTGTTTCGTCATCCCTAATAGTTGTGTATCTGTTCTTTGTTACTTTTCATAGGTTTAAGCATAAATTTACAAAATATCTCCTTCGATCGGAGTCATGCCGTTTGCCTTACCTTTGAATGTGATCTCTCTTGAGTCATGTGAAAAAGACATGCTCTTTCACTCTTGGTTTTACCACTCAAGGAACTCTCGCGAAGTGTACACTCAGGGACTTGCTTGCACAAAATAAACAAACAAAGTTGTCGCCTTCGGTCTTAAACTCAGGTTGCCCCCAGTATTGTTGTGGGGTTTACTTGACAAACCTTAGAATGCTCAAGTTATTTATGGAGGGTAATTGCATGTGTGGTGGTAAACAATGGTGGTGAGTGGTGATGGGGCGATTGTTGAGTGATTTTTTTTCTTGGCAGCAGCAGCAGTTTTGTTTTTAAGCTTTGGTGAAATAGGTAGAAATGATGGAACGCTGTGACATGTGGGATGGCTGTGATGGAGGTTGCGAGTGTGTGGATGGGAAGGCGGTTTTGTACAGGGGGTTTTGTGAAAAACGAAGGTTCTTACTCTTATATGCTTGCAGACATGCTTTATGAGAGAGATTTTTTCCTTTCCTTCTTTTCTTTCCTTCTTTTCTCTTTGCATGTGAACAAATATATAAACATCAAAACATGAATAAAGAAGAAATTTTGTTGATAACCAAAAAAAAAAGTAACAATGACACTGAGTACCAACATAATGGGGGAGACAACTAAACTAACTACGGAAAGAAGAAGCTATGTAGAACAGCCAAAGGAAAATAATAATGACTCCTAATGACCCCAAAGCGGAAGTAAATGACTAACTACCCCTAATCTATGATCTATTCTTCGAGGAACATCCAATCAGGCATCGCTTCCTCCTTCGCTGCTCTTCCGTACCCTGTAATCATGAGGAACATGAGCACATGAATAAAGATGATAGTTCAATTGCTGAAATGAAAGATGGGTCCACTAACGCACCAAGTCCTTGACGACCAGGATTCGCTGCCGGAGATAGAACGTCTGGGAGTCCTTGGAGATCCTTGTCGAGGCCCTTACCCTCTTGATAACCGTACTTCTCCATGATAACCTTCCCCGGCCCAACCTTAAGTTTCTGAAGAGAAATTAGATCGGACTGCTCTGTACAACACTGAACCTGCTCAGATGGGTCGAACTCTTCCTCTTCAACCATGCAAATAGGCAACTCCTTCTGATGTGGTTCACCTCTAACGATATGAACCTTCCCGTCCCTTTTGAACTTCAAACATTGATGCACCGTAGAGGGGACGGCCTTTCAAATCTTGAAGGAAATCCCATCCCAGAATCAGGTTGAAAGAATGGGGAATTTGCAGAACCAAGAAATTCACTGGATGAACAACCGTCCCAAACTAGAGTGGAAGATCCAATAGGCCGAAGACATGTCTTGGGTTATCATCATACCCTCGTAACACTATTTGGCAGGACTCAAACTTGTCGTAACCCATACCTCTGCCACTTTCAGAGGACAGATGCTAACGTCTGCTCCTATGTCAATGAGGACCTTTGGCACCTTGAAGGGCCCCCCACCAAACAGTAATATACAATGCTTTTCCCGAGTGCTCGGAGATCTCGCTATCGTGAAAACTGATCTCCTCTTTGCTTTTCCAAAGAGCCGCGACCATCCTCGGGGCTAAACTTTCCTCTGGCCCGCCCAAAATGTTTGGCAATGGCCCGTCGGTGCTCTGGCGAGATCGTAAGCAAAGACCAGATGGCCATGGGATGGTTGTTGCCTTCAGCTTCTGAAGCAGTTCTCGCTCACCCGGAATCTCTTCAGCCACTAGGGGAAGACGACATTCGCTCTTCTCCTTGTGATGGCTTTTCAGGTGATCCGTAATGCTTGCCTGACCGAGTAATGTGAGCCATTTGCTAGGATAATAGCTGACCGTGGATGTGGGCTTCCGTCCCGCCCCTCGTGCTGGCTTTTTGTCATCCCAGAAAACAGTAAAGGCAGCACACTGAACTTCGGATTCTGAGGTCTCGAGGTCATCCAAACGATATCCCTGATCCCTGATCGATGAGGTCTTGGATCCGATGTCTCAGCACTTTGCAATCATTGGTATCATGTCCCGCTAGCTGATGGTACCTGCAAAATTGACTGAGTCTACTCCCCTTTCGCGTCTCTCCATGGCGAGGAATGAGCGGCCGTATTAGCCCCTCGTCCTGCAGCTCCTCAAAGGCCTGGCTTAAAGGACAACCAATGGGTGTGAATTCCCTTTCGGCTTTGCGGGGAAGCTCCGGCCGGGGTTGCAATCTGGATTTTTCCTTCTTGGGCCAATACAGAATTTTAGACCTCAAATTACGACAATTATCTGTGGAGTGGCCCGTGAGTAGGTGGAAACGACAGAACTGTTCGGGATACGCCCCCAGATGCCGCCCGCAAACCGCGGGGCTTTAAGTTGGACTAACCCCCGTCCTAGAGTACTCTCAGAATCCGACTCTGTGGCTGCTGCAGATCTACAACGGGCACCCGTGCGGCCTGCTCTTGCTGCGGTTCCTGTTTCTCCGGTGACTCGATCCCGTCCTCATTGGGGGCCAGATCTAAGGGATGATTCCCCGAGAGCATGAATGAGAGCTCTCGCTTCTCTTGCAGCCGACACAAATCCTGAGCTTAGCTCTTCCAAAGCACTCCTGTGGACAAATTCTAACTCAGCTAATTTCCCTATCAAATCCACAAGCTCAGCGAGCTGAGCACTTCGATCGTTACTCCAGACGACATCCTAGCTGCGAGGGTTGCTGCCTGTTTTAAGCAAAAAGATAAGTCAGCATTGTGGGGAGTGAACTAGGAACTCAGGCCGAAGATTAGTGTGCTGCAATGAATGCCGGACTCCAAATTTTGGAGGGTCTGCTCTGGACTACACTTTTGGGTTACAAGATTCGTTGGTCTTACGAGTGGATATTGCAAGAATCAGGCTTGTAACAGAATCAGCTTAAAGGATTTTTTTGTGTTTTGGGGTGATCGAAGTATTTGGACTATGAAGACCCTTTAAATGTTTCATTTGGCTAGAAGAGATGGATGGATCGATTCAGACATTGGGCCTGAGGCCCAGGAGAAAAGGAGCACATACACAGAAGTTCTACATAAGGAGGTGATGCAAATGTCCTCACGAAATAACTCAGTCCAATGGGTACAGATCGATCCGGAAGGTGCTTGGGGCACGGGCCCAGGTCACCACAAAGGAATAGGGCTTGCACGCTATTCTCTTTGGGCTACCCCACTTTTTCACATCACCTAAGGTGTGCGTCTACGTCGGGTCTTTGACTGACCAACAATGGGCTAGGTAAGGGTACTGCCAGGAAATCTTGGGCTAAGCCCAGGTATTAAAGGGGTGTGGTTAGACGACACTCCTCTTTTCCCCCACTTATTCACATCACCTAAAGGTGTGAGTCCCTGACGGGGACCCTCAAATGGGTCCCGGGGTGAAATCGGTTTGCATGGACCCTCGCTCTCATATGATGCAGGGTGCAAAAATTAAAGTGCGCACAGAAGTAAACAGCAACATAAGTAAAGCCATAAATAAACAATTTCAAAGTTAAACCCTCTTTCTAAATTAAACAATTTAAATTAAGAAGTTTTATCCCCAGCAGAGTCGCCAGTCTGTGAGCCTCGATTTTAAACCCTATCCTATGTGATTAAGTTGATTAGGATCTAATCGGGTTTTAGGTCCACTTATAACCTAAGATTAATAACTATGTCTATAACAATAATTATTAAAACCTAAGCTAGCTCACTGGAACCTATTATGAGTCGCCACCTAATTTTAACCTAGAAAATTAGGAAAGGTAGAGTTCGGGTTCGGGGGCTTGATATTCGACTTATTTAGGGTTCAATTACTTTCATTACCCTTCCTAGGTCGTTTTTCCTCCTCTACTTGGTTTATTTACGGCTTATTACGAGTCGTTTTAACCTAAGTGCGCGAGCTTCTTTTTGTTTTTTGTTTTTTTAGCATTTTTTTACAGAAAATTAAAGTGAAATTAAAGCTACCTAAACTAGGGTTTCGGAGGCAGAATTAGGTCGAATTTTGCTTACGTCCGTAGCCACGGACCCCATGTCCGAGACCACGGACCCCAGTTAACCTAATTATACAGAAGAGTCGAAATTAAAGGAAAAAAAAAATTGCAAGTCCGGGGCCACGGACAGGCTGTCCGTGGGCCCGGACATTATTAGAAAACCTAAATTTTGAATTTTTTAAAATCCCGCCGCCGTCCGTGGGCGTCCGGGCTTACGGACAGGGAGTCCGGGACCCCGGACATGACGTCCGTGGGTGCGGACCGCCCTCGGACGGCGGCGTTGAGGCTGTTCCCGAAGGTGTTTTTGGCTCAAATTTTATGGGTGTGTAGCCTGAAAGATGTACAAGACGTTAGTGATTGAAAGTTCTCAATTTGAATTCGAATTAAGCACGAACTTGGTAAACAAGTTATTGGACAGAAGCTTAAACAACAGCAATACAGAAGCGTAGAAAGGTTAGTTTGAATCCAAATTTGACAGAGAGTTAATATAGGTCGTGGGGATTAGAAAAGTAGAATTGTAACCTGTTTTACCTTCGAATTCAAGAGGATTCTTCACGTCGGATTCTTTGGAGCTCCGATGGTGCCGGTTCTGGATTGTGTTCGACCCGAGCTTCTGGTTGTTGATTGTTGAAGGTGTTCTTCACATTTTGGAGGTGATTTGGTTGATGTTTGATAATTGATGATGTTGTGGGAGTTGAAAAATATGTTTTGGTGTTGATTTTGGTGAGATTTTGGTGTTTGATTGTGGCTCTGGAGTTCAAAAACGTGGAGAGAGAGAGACGGCTGCCTTCTTTGAGAGTCTAGAGTTCTTGAGCTTATGATATTCTGATTTTATCTAAAAACCTATCCCCTTATATAGACTTTCTTAAAGATAAAGAAAATCTAGTAAAAGTAAGATTCTTTGGTATTTTAATTAAAAGACTTCCCAAAGGAATGTTGCTGTGAAATTTTAGCCACATGTCAAGGATGGATATTATGAATTTTCTGAGGTGGAACCGAATTTTTTAAATGTTGGAATATTTTTAAATTGAATTTCCCGTCAGATTCAGTCAGAAATTGCTAGAAAATTATTGGAAATTCGAAAAATCAAAATTCCAACGCCATTATGCTTAAAATGCCATCCTCTATCATGGGTAAAATATCAAAGCATTTCAAGCTGATTTGGGCATCCTTTGGAGGAGAGAGAAAGCTTATAGGAGGTCTCAGGAGCCTTAAAAAATACGAAAACACCCCTGACAATGATAAAACTGCTCCTCATGCTCTGGGATGCACCGATCGAGCCGGGATCTCTCACTACTTGACTAAAATGCCCCTCACAGCACCAGCACCCCGTAGACCCTAACTCGGGGGGTCAAAATTTTGGGTATAACAGATTGCCCCCCGTCAACTAGAATTTGTAGTGGATGCGAAAAGTCTGGTTGATGCTAGAGTGATGCCCCAAAATTTTGAACTCCACGAAATTCTCCATGTTGTGCGAAACCGCGTTGACTGTGTCCAGCTATTCGGAGGCGCTGACTACCTAAGCAACAAAACGCTGTCGAGCTATTCTAAGGCGCTGACTACCTATAAGTGAAAATGTGTCAAGCTATTCTAAGGCGCTAACTACCTAGGTGATGAAAACGAAATAATGTCAAGCAGTTCTAAGGCGTCGACTACCTATATTACATGAAATGATGCAATGTCAAGCGATTCTAAGGCGTTGACTACCTAGGATGTGAGAACTGGGTGGTATGCAAATGCAAGAATGCTGAAATGCCAACGATGCTAGCGATGATGATGCTGATGATGCTCGGATGCTTCTGAGGACCGAAACCCGTGCTAATGCTCCTGGCTGGACCCAATGTGGACTTATTGCCATCGCCCCCCAAGCCGGTGTGCAGGGATAACTCCTGGTAAAAACCCTGGGGACTTATTGCCTTCGCCCACCATTCGTTGATACTGAAAATAAGTTGACATCGCAAAAGGAGGATTTATTGCCATCACCTCGCCAACTTTTCTGTCGCCAGGTCTTGTGACGCGCCTGGATAATGCAACTAGGTCTTACGACGAGCCTATATGAATGGGATGAATGCAATGTGTTTGATGAGAGTGGGTAAGCTAAAGGGTAATGCTAGGTCTTACTACGAGCCTAAGGAAATGCAACTAGGTCTTATGATGAGCCTAAAGGATGGTTCTAGGTCTTATGACGAGCCTAAAGGACGGTTCTAGGTCTTATGACGAGCCTAAGGAAGGATCTAAGTCTTATGACGAGCCTAAAGGTTGGATCTAGGTCTTATGACGAGCCTAAAGGTTGGATCTAGGTCTTATGACGAGCCTATATGAATGAGACTAGGTCTTACTACGAGCCTAAGGATGGATCTAGGTCTTATGACGAGCCTAAAGGTTGGATCTAGGTCTTATGACGAGCCTAAAGGTTTTTCTAAGTGAAAGTGAGTAAAATGTATGATGGGTCTAAATGGATGTAGAAAGATTAGGGTTTATGTCAAATCTGAAGATGGTAGGGCTCAAGATGGGCCTACGGATGTGTTGGGTGTGAAGGTAGGGATTAAGACGGGCCTGTGGGAATTTGATATGGAGGAAGGGCTTAGGACGGGCCTGTGAATGTTTGGATGTGGAGGTAGGGCTTAGGACGGGCCTGTGGGATGTGAGAATGGTTTGAACATTTGGGTTTTGGACTTTTGGGCCTCAATCGGTGTTGTTGTTGCAATTGTTGGAACCAACAATTGCCCCCAGTATTCTTTCTTAAGGCAATATGAGTTAGAATTCATGGCGATCGATTGGAACGATCGATTGCCCCCAGTATTTTCTTTGGCTAAACGTGTGAACAAGTCTGGTCCTCACAGGGTCAAGGCTTATGTTTTGATGTGGTGCTTCTTAACCTACACTCGACGTGTTTGGTGTTTGCACTCGTTTCTCACTTACGGTCACAACTTCTCAACCATTGAATTTGACATTTGTTAGATTTACGTGTTCAACCTGTTACTTTCACTCGATTGGATACACAACTACTAAGTCGGAAGTCTTTTGAGCTTATAACCTGGCCATGGGGTGTGATGAATGACAACAGGATAATGGAGGAATGTTTAGGATATGTGGAGCTTTATGGATGACCAAAGCTGCAACTTGCGCCGTCTCTCGGACTTGTCTTCTTTTCCTTGAAGTCATTTGGCTACTTCGTGATGACTTCGCTTATGAACTTAGGACTTGGAACTTTTGGATTGTTCCTTGCATCTTCTTTCTTTTTTCCGATTTTGGATTTCTTTGAGGCATTTCAAGTTTGCCTTCCTTGAATCTCCTTTCCTTCGGGGTTCTTGTGTTTCCCGGTTTTGAACTTTGAGAGCTGTTTTTGATGTTAGCTCGTTTGGATCCTGTGTCACTTTGGGACCATTTGCGGATCGTTTCGTGATGCTGGTAGCAGTTTTGCTTCTTTTGACTTGTGAAGTTGTTGTTCAGAAGTCGGGCTCCTTGCCTCCTTTGGTCACCGGGTCGGTTGTTCATCATTGGCTGGCCTATTTTGTGAAGCTTGTAGCGTTGTAAAAGAGGATGTATACAAAAAGCTCAGCGGGGGTGCCTAGGGTTTAATGTCAGGGTTCATAAGCTTTTGGCTGTGCGGTGCTGTAGCTAGGTGTTTCGTCATCCCTAATAGTTGTGTATCCGTTCTTTGTTACTTTTCATAGGTTTAAGCGTAAATTTACAAAATATCTCCTTCGATCGGAGTCATGCCGTTTGCCTTACCTTTGAATGTGATCTCTCTGGAGTCATGTGAAAACGACATGCTCTTTCACTCTTGGTTTTACCACTCAAGGCACTCTCGCGAACTGTACACTCAGGGACTTGCTTGCATAAAATAAACAAACGAAGTTGTCGCCTTCAGTCTTAAACTCGGGTTGCCCTCAGTATTGTTGTGGGGTTTACTTGACAAACCTTAGAATGCCCAAGTTATTTATGGGGGGTAATTGCATGTGTGGTGGTAAACAATGGTGGTGAGTGGTGATGGGGCGATTGCTGAGTGATTTATTTTTCTTTGGCGGCAGCAGTTTTGTTTTTAAGCTTTGGTGAAATGGTAGAAATGATGGAACGCTGTGACATGTGGGATGGCTGTGATGGAGGTTGCGAGTGTGTGGATGGGAAGGCGGTTTTGTACAGGGGGTTTGGTGAAAAACGAAGATTCTTACTCTTATATGCTTGCAGACATGCTTTATGAGAGAGATTTTTTCCTTTCCTTCTTTTCTTTCCTTCTTTTCTCTTTGCATATGAACAAATATATAAACATCAAAACATGAATAAAGATGAAATTTTATTGATAACCAAAAAAAAATAAGTAACAATGACACTGAGTACCAACAATATGGGGGAGACAACTAAACTAACTACGGAAAGAAAGAAGCTATGTAGAACAGCCAAAGGAAAATAATAATGACACCTAATGACCCCAAAGCGGAAGTAAATGACTAACTACCCCTAATCTATGATCTATTCTTCGAGGAACATCCAATCAGGCATCGCTTCCTCCTTCGCTGCTCTTACCGTACCCTGTAAACATGAGGAACATGAGCACATGAATAAAGATGATAGTTCAATTGCTGAAATGAAAGATGGGTCCACTAACGCACCAAGTCCTTGACGATTAGGATTCGCTGCCGGAGATAGAACCTCTAGGATTCCTTGGAGATCCTTGCCGAGGCCCTTACCCTCTTGATAACCGTACTTCTCCATGATAACCTTCCCCGGCCCAACCTTAAGTTTCTGAAGAGAAATTGGATCGGGCTGCTCTTGTACAACACTGAACCTGCTCAGATGGGACGAACCTTCCTCTTCAACCATGCAAACAGGCAACTCCTTCTGATGTGGTTCACCTCTAACGATATGAACCTTCCCGTCCCTTTTGAACTTCAAACATTGATGCATCGTAGAGGGGACGGCCTTCAAATCTTGAAGGAAATCCTGTCCCAGAATCAGGTTGAAAGAATGGGGAATTTGCAGAACCAAGAACTTCACTGGATGAACAACCGTCCCAAACTTGAGTGGAAGATCCAATAGGCCGAAGACATGTCTTTGGTTATCATCATACCCTCGTAACACTATTTGGCAGGACTCAAACTTGTCTTAACCCATACCCTCTGCCACTTTCATAGGATAGATGCTAACGTCTGCTCCCGTGTCAATGAGGACCTTTGGCACCTTGAAGGCCCCACACCAAACAGTAATATACAATGCTTTTCCCGAGTGCTCGGAGATCTCGCTATCGTGAAAACTGATCTCCTCTTCCTGCTTTTGCCAAAGAGCCGCGACCATCCTCTCCGGGGCTAAACTTTCCTCTGGCCCGCCCAAATGTTTGGCAATGGCCCGTCGGTGCTCTAGCGAGATCGTAAGCAAAGACCAGATGGCCATGGGGATGGTTGTTGCCTTCAGCTTCTGAAGAAGTTCTCACTCGCCTGGAATCTCT